>PVJO010009909.1:0-66669 GCA_004026905.1 Hystrix cristata
AGTAGTGGGTCAAACCATGTAAATTCTATACAATATTTACTCATATGAAAAAGGAAAAGGAGAGAGAAAACAAGAAGAAAAGGAAAAACAGCATTTGCTTAAGGAAGGAAAGATATGAGCCAAGCAGGAGTCAATAAAAGTAAAAATCAAAACAACAAAAACAAGAAAGAATATGTAGACAAGAGAATGTATTGGACAGATATCAGGATGAATAAGAGAAAGAAAATGAGGAGAAACAAAACCAATATATACATATATTATGTATACATACACATACAGTGGGATTTCTCTGATGGCCACTACTCTGTGGGGGCACAGGCTGAAACCTGATTCTGTGCTTGTTAGCCCTACCACACCTGCAGTGGTCAGTGCTGGGTACTATGTTGATCCTGGCCTCCAAGTATGAAGTCTGGGGGCAGTTGTCAGACTGCAGCAATCTAGGGGATCTTTGGTAGCCCACCCATGTCTCCTTATAGTTTATGTCTCTAAGATTTTCCTTAGTGGTGTGGGTATTGTTGGCTTTACCAGAGAGTGATGGCTTATATCAGAAGAGAAATGGGAAAAGGAAAAAAAAAAAAAAAAAGAAGACACTGAGGGAGAGAGGTAACAGTGCTTTCAGTGCAAGGTGTTTCCCACCCTGTTTGACGTTCACCCTGCCGGTGCACGGGCCAAGCCAGCGCAAATTCCTACTGGAAGCGGCCTGACCTGCAAGCTCAAGCCTCGCTCCAAAGATGGAGTCCAGAGCTGTCTTCCCCGGGAGGGGGCAGAGCCAGCACCCTCACTGCTTTTAAATTTGGCAGTACTACCACCCACCTAACCCCGGCAGAAAAAAATACAGTCCTGTCACTGTCTCCTGGCTGGCAAGCTAGATCTTCCACTACTAAATCATCAATGAGGGCCTCTGCGAGTGTGACAGTAGCTTTAGCTGCTGGCTTTTTAAACAATCGTATTTAGAGCTCAGCTATAGCTTTTCTACCATTGCCAGTGGGCTGCTGTACACAACCACCCTCTGCCTTCTCATCCCCGGATACACTCCTGCACCCTCCTCAGTGGGCAAGCGAAGAAGTGTGAGGACTCCTAACTAATTCCTTCCCGGCGGAGTAGCCTGGGGCTGCTGAGCTGTTGTCACAGGTGCAGGATGTGAGGTCCTTGGTCATTAACCAAGCTGGCATCTGCATAGCCATTTGTGAATTGCCTTCACATCAGGCAATTTGTTTGGTTCTAACAGAAATCTTGTTAAAAACAGTATTTATTAGGCCTATTTTAAAGATAAAGAGACCAAGGTTTGTAGACCTGGATTACTTAATTACACAGGATGAAACAGCGTCCCTGCCTAAGAGAACAGAGACCCTGAGAAATTTCAGATATGGCCAAGGGATTTGATCTTTTTCATTTCTTCCCTCTGCAGGGCAGATTCTGATGTTAGACACACCGTGTTCCAATGTTAGGTCTGCCAGGGTGTCCTTATCGTTCTGTATTGTATTTATAAATGATTTTTAGATGGTACTCACTTTTCTTTTTCACATAATATCTCATGATCATTTTTCCATGCCATTAAATTTTCTTTTACAACATGTGAACTGGCGAATGGCAGTCTGTTGTACAACTCTGTTTATTTAATCAATCTCCCGATGTTGGACATTGAGGCCTTGCTGTGTTTTTTTGTTTGTATACTTGAAGGTTTTTTTGTGTGTGTGTATACAGATCAAACTCAGTATCCTAGATGCTGAATATTTGCATATATCCACAATGTCTTTTTAGATAGAAATCCGACAGTAAAATAGGTGATGTTTTAGAATAATGATATGCATTAAAAAGCACAAAATTGTGAGATAACAAAACGCAAAATGTGTGATCAAATAATCAAATGTTGCTAGTGTTTCAGTATGTAAAAGTAGATAATGGCCAAGTTGTTAGTAGATTTGAGAGCCAAGTTTAGGTCTGACAGTGAGGGCTTTGTTCTGTTCTGTTTCACGTACAGGCATCTGTTTCTAGATGTGAAACCGGGAGTGTCACAGGATGACTCTTGTGCTCCCTGAGGCTGGGAGCAATATTAGAGAGGGTCGGCAGAATTTGATTTGGCCCATTTCATACTCTGCGGCCTATAGGAAGGAAAAACTTAAAACCCTTTATACTTTGTATTGTGCTTTCTAAAAAATGCTTTTTGAGGAGACTTTCAGAGTACAGAAACATTAGGACAAGCCACAGCTTATGTAGAGTTAATTTTGTCATGGGGTCAGTACCACCACTTCGTACTTGTGTGAACCTTTTATATATGTGTGTGTGTGTGTGTGTGTGTGTGTGTGTGTGTGTGTTACTGGGTCCTTAAAACACTATAGCAAAAACAGAACATAATTTTTCCATTCTTCAGATGGAGAAACTAAATGTTGAACGAAAAGAGGTATCAGAACTAGTACACCTCTCAAGGTCACCTGAGATCACCTCTGCACTTTTCTAGTGGTGAGAATGAGGTTTAGCTCTTCACCATCATTATACAGCTCTGATATGGGGGAGGAAGGCTTGCAGATCTTATATGCTTTGGCCTTCACCAGAAGGTCATCCAGGCAGTTAGTAGGACAGTTGGCATGAGGAGCTATTTAGACAGAGTCCAAGTTACGTGGATTTTCCAACATACTGGTGGAAATTCTTTTTTCCTTCTTCAAGACTTTGCAAGAATCATCCAGGCACTTGTTTAATGTGGGTGTTCTCTCAGACCTGCCCCCGGACATTAACTGGCCGAGAGTTAGACCCAGACATGGATATTTTTGGGTGATTATGATAAAGGTGGTGTGTGGAATACACTTTAGGAGACACTGTCCAGTATTGAGTTTGAGATCTGCTTTGTCTCCTGTTTGAGAGCGCCTGCTCTTGGAAAGCTCCAGCCCCTTTGTTGTAACCCCTTATCAGTTCTATGTGTTTTGCAAATTGCATTTGCTCTTCGTTTATGGACAAACCAGGTCAGCACTGCCAGGCCAATAAGAGCTGGATTTCCCCTAGCCTCATGCATCATCGACAGATTTGCCAGCCACGGCCCAGTTCCGACATCCTTGCAATCGGTGATGGTTGATGAGGATGCACATGACTCGATTTGCAGAGAGCCAGCTAAGCTTTCAGAGAAGTCAATAAGAAAAATCTCATTTTGATCTGCAGATTGAGTTCATTTGATTTGGAAGTCATTGGTGGCAAAAGAAATATGGGGCCCAGAGTTGTCTCTTTCAGTCCATCTCTGGCTGTAATCATCCCTAAAAACCTCTTTTCTCCACCTGCCTCTCCCTCCCATCCTCTCTCCATAGATTCAATGTGTCAGCTGATGCAGAGAGAGAAAGAAGTAACAATCACTCTCAGGCTCTCTGGATGACTCTTCTTTCTCACTCTATATAGACGATAAGGGGTCAAAACAGCACCACAAACCATTCACCCAAACTGTTTTCTGCTGAGCTCCTAGGAAACTGATCTTGACTTTGTGACTTCATATTGCAGGGCTATGACTTTCATCCTGAAGAGGTCAGAGGGGAAAGATAAATACATCATTATGGCTGGGGAAGCAGCTCTTAGGTCTGAGTGATCCATGGGCACATGTGCGTGTCAAGATGGTTAAATCTCCTTCTAAATATCTTTTGACTCCATCAAGACCTATTTCTCCTCCTTGCCATTCCTCTAACATCTTCCCTAGACTTTTAAGGTATCCTCCTTCCCAGTTTCCCTGCTTCTCACATTTCCCCATCAAATCCATTACAATTATCTGCTCAGGAGCAGTGCAAATAATCATTATCCCCCACCAGTCATTATAACCCTTTGGTAGCTTTGTGTTATCTTAGGACAAAGTCTAAACCTGTGCCAACCAATGCCATCGCCTTTATATATATGCACATATTCCAAAATCTGAACAGACTCAAAACTGGAAATAGTCTGATTCCAAACTTTTCTGGAAAAAAAGATACTCAATATATATTTTAGTGTGTCTAGAAATCACTTCGTAGATGGTTTTAGCTCTATGACATTTCCTTGACTCCTACTTCTGTCCTTTTGCTCTAGTAAAGTCTCCGTGCCTTCTCCTTTGTGAAATACTTCCACACTGCTCTGAATTTGCTTTTAGAAAATCATTAACCGTCCATTCCACTGAATTATAAACTCCATTAGGCAAGGACTGCACCTCTCTTGTGCACCTTTGTGAGAGTAGAAACCCAGTGAACATTTGTTAAGTGAGTCAGAATATTTAGTTGAACAGACAAGGGAATTGAGGAGCAGAACAGGGAGACTTTTTTGTTTTTTTAATCTAAGATCACACAGTTAAGTTCATGGCAGATAACCTCAGGTCAGTGCCATCCAGCAGAAACACCAATTTTCTTCTTTAAATAATATATGACATTGGGAGAGTTTTTAAACATGCAGTGGACAGAGATCTGTGCTGACTGCTTTAGTTCTGTCCAACAGAGTGAAGACAGAACTAACTATCTGATGCAGAAGCCACTATGATGCCAAACTTGGTCCTGCCTGGATCACTCTCCAGCCAAAGGACCCTGCTGCCCTAGCTACCCTGACTCAGATGTGTTTTACTCTAGCACTATCAGATGGGAGTGAATAGGAACGGGGGGGTGGTGTGACAGGACCATGGAGATCTGAGCTATATACAGGTGGAGCAGGTATATAGGACAAGCTGGGTCAGGGCTTTGACGTGCTACAGGGAAACTGTCCCCCTGGATTATAAAGCTGAGGTCATTTCTTGGGATGCTGGCACCATCATTCCTCATGGTGACATGATTCTGAATAGAACAAAGCAGGATGAATGACTTTTAGTCATGAAGCCCTCAGGGCTCTTGTATCACCCTTTGGCACAGTAAGCACTGGGGAGAAAATCCTACCTAGTACTAGCAGTACATAGCTTAGTGAGCTTGCATGGTGTTCCACGTTAGTACTTTTGGAGAAAGTGACATAAGGAGAATTCTCTGTTTTCTGTATGATTTTCTAATGTGATAGAGTCCGACTTTTTTCTCATTGTATACTGTAAGCTCAATGCATGATAGTTGGCAAACAGGGAAGCACAAAGAAAGAATACTTCTTCCATAATACCAAAATAATCCCATTATTGAGATTACCTGCAAGTCTTTTTAATATTCTTCATGTTTATTCACATGTAGTTTTATAACAGCAGGATACTACGAATGTTGTTGAATAGTATTTTTACACACACATGTTTTCTATGTCAATAAGTACTCTCTGGTAATATGATTTTACTGCCTGCTTAATACACCAATATATTTAAAGCCTCCCAACCGTCATCTGCTATTGAAAATCTAAATTGTTTCCAATTTTTCTGTGCTAGAAATTGTTCTACAGTGAATTCCCTTATGCACACATCTCTGATAATGTCCAAAGTATAAATTTGTAGAAGTAGAATTGCTTACTAAAGATCATGTGTATTTTAAAGGATTTTGGTATCTATTCTTAATTAGCCTCCAGCAAGTTAGAACCCAGATTGGTCTTCAGAGTTCCCAGGTGTTCTCTGTATATAAGTCTGCTCATGTTTGACATTATGCCGCTTGCTATCGTAAAACTTGTTCTTCATTAGAGTGATGGACCTGAAAAGGAAAGAATTGCAAAAAGTCAGAATGTCTGCCTTTCTTTAGGAAATTCTTAAAAGTAGCATTCCCCAAAATGCTCCACTGGTACAGTTCTGCAGGCAGGTAGGTTTGGGCAGAGTTGCATGTTTCAAATCTGTGTGGATATTGGAAAGTTCTATAGAAATGTGAGCAAGTTCAGTCCCATTTAAATCAATGTTTCTTTACTAATTTTATTTGTTTACTGAAATTAAAAAAAAATCAAATATACAAATACTCCAAGTTATATCCTTAGAGAGAAGGTGGTCTGATATAAAACTGAAGGTGAGACTTTACAGAGGCTTTATATAGTTTTTAATTTAAAAGTTTTTCTTTTTCCCTTTTGATTAGTATATATGTGATGCATAACGAATATATTCATCCTATGGAATTGGTACCTATACCTATCATGTCTTGGTTCTTTTTTACTTCTGTCTCCCCTCCTTTTAATCCTATGTACTTAGTAATAGGTAGAGATCAGTTTGGGCTTGGTCATACTACAGCAGAAGGTACTCTGAAAGCAGGCCTTAAGAAGCGTTCCAGTCACCCAAGAACATTTCTGATGAGAAAAAAATTAGAATTAAAGTTTTACCCAAAAAACTTTCTGTTTTTCTTTCCCACCAAAACAGGTTTGCTTTGGCTATGAACCTGTGAAGAGGTATTCATCTGTGTTTCTTCTCCGTGGCTATGGTGGAAGCCACTGTTGTTGCCTCTTTATTTTTGCTCCAAACTATTTTAAGCCTTGATTATAAATAACTTAGAAGTATATTTATTAAAAAAAAACTCTCTTAGGTCAAGTTTTCTTGGAACCAAGGTCTTCAATCCAGTAGGAAAATCAAATTGTTTCATGTTCAGTGTGTCTCTGTTTCTCAAAAAACAGAAGTTTGCGTATCACTATCACAATTTTTGCTAATATTTATTTAGCATTTTTCCTTAAATTGTTTAAAGTTTTTCTTATATATCTGTATTAGCTTGTCCTCAACAAGAAGAAAATGCATATAAAACTACAGATTGGTACTTCTATCTTTTGTAATACATATTAAAATATAAACACACAGCTAGAAAAATCAAAGAATGCCTATGAACCTCCTAAAATTACTTGAAGTCTTGTGTTGATGACATTTTTCTGTAAAGTATCAGATCAGACAGTAAATATTCCAAGTTCTGTGGGTCTTGCAGACTCTGTCACAATTACTTAACTTTTTGTGGGAAAGCAGCCGAAAACAACATGTTTGCAAACAGGCATGGTGCTGTTCCAATAAAACTTTTATTTACAAAGACAAGAAGAGGGCTGGATTTGACTTACGGCTGTTAGCTAGTGAACTCCTGTTCTAGAAGAAACAAAGAGCTGATTGATGTTTTCACTTTCTAAGTGACTATATTGGTTCATTTTAGGCACAAGCTAAATGCACTACTCTGGGCAATAATTGAATTGCAAAGCCTCTTATTTACATTCTACCTCTGTTTTCTGAGATTGTACCAATTTTGAGCCATGCATCTTAGATTTTAAGATCAGATTCATCACTCTGAATCTCATAAAACTAGTATTAAAATAAAAATCAGGAACCAGCCTTCACATCAAAAGAATGGATATTGTGAGACAATCTACTAACCTCCTCTCACCTTCCTAATAAACTCCACAGGAAAGCCCTGCTCGGTAATTTTACCCTTGCAATATTATTCTTCATAGGAGGAGCCAAAAATGCACAACCCAAGCAAACTGGGCTCTTAAATTATTGACACATTAAAATTTAAAATGTTAATTACCACAGCCCTTATCTGAGAGAAGCAAGTTCACCATTAATTCCCAACCTCGCTGAATCTAGACTTCTCTACATCTGTTGTTTGACTAAGTTGTTCCAAGGTTTATCTGAATGACTTCAAGATTCACCAGGGTTCCTAAACTCCTCACTTCCTAAGTACTGGGGCTCTTGCTTGGGTCCCATCATTGACCTTTGCAGACAGGAAGAATATATATGTTGGCATGATAACCCCTTTTCCATTTATTGTTTTCCAACCTAGATATTCACAAATGATACATCTGAGTAGCATTTTTCATGTTAACATGGCTTTTGCAAGCATATGGTCCCATTAAAGCTTCCTAGTAATTCACGGAACTAGGAATTATTATCCTTCTTTTGTAGATGAAGAGCTTGAGGTTAAACTTGCAGCTGAACTGCCAGCCACTATTAGGAAGACGCTGGAGGCATGCCAGCTAATTCTCACTTGATTGCCAAGTGCACCTCAAGGTGACGCTTTTCCCCACTCTGGTCTATTTTGCTCTGCTCATCATCCCAGGTCATATGCCAGTGCAGCCTTCCATCTACCATGGTGGCTTCCAGGCAGCCCCATTCAAGGAAGTCACTCATTTCTAGTACTGAAACACTCTCCATACTAATTTAACTAATAACATTAACTTCCACCTCCTAATTGATTTCACACCCCTAATTCTATGTCCACTATTTTTCTATACTTTGAAGCTCTTTCTGATACACAGAGGAACTCAACTAAACTAGTATTGGCAGAACTGCAATGGGTAACTGGGAGAATTAGAATGTGTCTTAGTTATTTTCTCATTGCTGAGATAAAATACCCAGCACTCAAATTTAAAGGAGGAAAGGTTGATTTAGGTAATTTAGCTCACAGTTTGTAGAGGTTTCAGTCCACATATAGTTGGCTAGCTCTGAGGTAGGGCAGCATGGCAGACAGGCATTGCAAAGGAGAAAAACAATTCATGGCAAAGCAGGGCAGGCAGAAAACCACGAAGCGGCTAGGAAGCAGCAAGTGACTAGCAGCAAGCAACAAGCGACCATAGCAGTCCTCTTTCTATCCCTTATATTCCATCCAGGCTACCCACCCTTAGGCCATGTAATGCTCGTATCCAGGGAGGACCTTCCCATTATCCATTCCCAGAACTATGCTAAATCAATCAGTGGACTAATTCAGTAATCACACCTTTGATCCCAGCATCACACACGATAGATCCAGCCATATTTGAAAAGCCCCACTTATGACCACATGAGGTTTTGGAGGGACTTATAGACACAAGCCATAACGGAATTGATAATTGTAAAATAGCATACACTAATAAATCCATTTTTTTAAATTTGCAAAACATCTGAATAGTTTCACCCAGAATCCAAAAATATAACTGTAAGGCAATTTAAATATCACCTAGTTAAACATACACACTCAGTGGATAGGAAACATGAGAGAAAATTGCTCAAGATAATGATTACCAGTAATAAATAGTAAAATTTGTTATTTCTTTAATTCTTTCCATGTTCCAGGTGTTATGATAAATGCTACAGATACATACTGTGTAATGCAGATTGATTGTAACTCCAGCTTACAAATAGAACAAGTAAGATTTGGTGAGAAAAAGGTCTTTCCAGTGATCACACTGCAGTGAATGGGTGATGGAGCTGGAGTGTGAGGCCAGGGCATCTGACTCCAGAGCTGCTGTGATAGCATAGTTCTTGAAAGCAAAACCTAAAGACAGGACAAGAATGGCACTATCCTTTGAGAAGGGTATTTCACCGCTCTGGTTGTCCTCTCATACCTTGAAAACCCAGTTTAGCCAAGAGTAAGATGTCAGCTAAACCCAAATCAAGGGAGATTGCACAAAGTATCTGACTAGAGCTTCTCAGAACTGTCAGTCATCAACTGTAAGGGTGATCTGAATCCCTATCAAAGTATCACAGGCCAGAGGAGGCTAAGTAGAGGTGACCACTGAATGTAATGTAAAATGTTGATGGGTGAGATCCTAAAACATAAAAAGTTCATTACAGGAAAACTTGTGAAATCTCAGTTTAGTTAGTCATAAAGAAGCTGTGGAGTATAGTTAATAGTAACAAATGAAAAATATTATTAACCATAGGGAATCTGGAAGAGAAGTATGCTGGGACTCTTTAAGTTTCTTTGCAACATTTCTATAATTCTACCGTTATTCTAAAATAAGAAAACATATTTATAAAAACAAAGCAAAACAAAACTCAAAGCCCGGACTAGGCTTCAGACCTCTATAAGGATCTTTCTCTTGCATTGTGTACTGGAAGTTAGAGTTAGTGATACAGTGAAGGGAAGTGGGTCAAGCTTGGCGAGATGCTCTGGGAAGGGCCCTGTGAAGAGCATCTGAAGCCGAGCGTAGCACGTCGGGTGTACAGGCCGGTGGGCACACACCTTCTACAAATGCTTCGGGAGTCAGTGCAGAGTTGCTTTCATTTGAAGCCATTTGCTGAACTTCTGCTCAGTGCCAGACATTGCCAAATAGTTCCTAAAGAATGCAAAGAGGACCCAGATGCTACCTTCTCTCAAAGAATTCTTGGTCTAGTTTGGTGGGAGGGGACAGGGAAGCAAAACTACCACGTGAGATATTACTGCATATTGTTGCTTGGCTTTGTTTTCAAAATTAGAACGGTTACTTCCTTTCTGCTTTTTGGAGAATCTCACAGTTGGACTCCTGATTGAAAATAAGGTTTTTTTCTTTAATTTGAATAGTGTCATCTTGTGCATACAAAAGAATGCCAGTAAGAGCCACAGACAAAATTTTCCTCTTCAGGAGTACTTGTGTCCAGAGCTCTAAACCCATAAATGGTACATCTGAGCATAGCTGCACATTAGACCTGAAAAGAAAATCAGTGCCCAGGACTCACCTCCCTGGACACTAATTTAACTCGTCATCAGTGAGGCCGAGGTACTGACATTTTTAAAGTTTCCCGGGGGATTCCAATGTGAAGCCAAGATTAAAACACCACCAAACAGGCACTTTGCCCAGAAAGAGAAAGTTACTGAATGCACTAGAGGGGAAAGGAGCAGTGGTGTTTAAGCAGATAAAGAGTTGATGTGGAAATGGGGCTCGTGCTGCCCCAGGTGGGCAGACTCCCCTCATCCAAGAAGCAAGCAGTAAAAAGGACACATGGGGCTGAAATGGGATTGCCCGGAGGCTGCAATCCTACCTTTCCTCAACAAGAGGCTTTTCAGAGCAGCGTTTGGGGATCACCCTGCTTCTAATTATCAGCGTGTCCTTTGCTCAGCAAATTCCTGGTTTCCCCTGTGTTGTCTCCCTTGAACATTTCAGAGGACTGCTTTAGAGCCAGCCCCATGCCTAAGTGGACACTTGTCAGTTATGCACCCGAAAGGTGTGTGAACAAGCAGCTTTGTCAGCTAAAAAGCAGGCTGACTTCTTGCATTTAAAATGAATATTGACTGGAAAAGAAGGGGGCAGGAGGAGAAAAAAAATCAAAAGGGAGAAAAATGGCTGACTCAGGTGAACCTCAGTGCATATGGTGTGAAATAGCATCATTAAGAATATTTGGCCAGGGGTTGGAATTATGCAAGAGCCACTTTCAGCAAAACCTAAGATGTTTTAGGGAAATTGCTCTGCAAACTTCAGTATCTATAAGGTTAAGAAGAACTAGAAGTTCACTTGATGAAGTGTATATAGTAGTTTAGGATATTTTGAATAGAGACTCCTATTACTACAAAGCAGTGAGTGGTACATTTTCTGAAACTTCAATGAACAGATGACCCCCAATCTTTTAAGTATAATAGATTTGAAAGCAAACTCACTAATGGCTATGAATTGCAGTTTACTGAATCTAAAAAATGGGCTGAAGCATGCCTATCTCATGGAATAATTAAGAGAATTAGTGTAGTGTGACTTGGTTCTTCATGATGTAAATTGAAAGTGACAAGATCAAGTATCAAACCCTGCCGCTGTCCTTGTGCATTTCTGTTTCACTTCTATCCCTTTTTCTTGATAGGGGTACAAAAGTGATGCATAACTTATTCACTTTAGCATGTGCTGTGCATGTGACAGAGATGCATGGTTTCTGGAAAGGACAACAGAAAACTTCTTCCTTTTCCTGGTTCTATGAGAGAGATTGTGTGTGGCATTTTAATGTTCCTTAGCCAGAGAAACTTAGTCAGCTTGAGAACATGAATAAAAACCAAATCTCACTTGGATGTGCTGGCACATGCGTGTAGTCCCAGCACTCTAGGAGGCTGAGACAGGAGGATAGCAAGTTCAAGCTCACTGTGAAAAAAGAGAAAGTGACTTGGTAAGGCCCTGTCTCAAACTAAGGCAGGCAGGGCAAAGGATATAGCTCAGGGTAAAGGCCCTGGGGTTTAAGCTCCAGGAAAAAACTCATGTCTGATCGGCACTTAATAATTATCAGCATGTTGTTCCCCTATGTTGTCTCCTGATGAAATTTTGAGACTCGTATTCAACTCTTTCCTC
Source organism: Hystrix cristata (assembly GCA_004026905.1). Classification (NCBI taxonomy): domain Eukaryota; kingdom Metazoa; phylum Chordata; class Mammalia; order Rodentia; family Hystricidae; genus Hystrix; species Hystrix cristata. The sequence goes on from PVJO010009909.1 coordinate 11,839, forward strand.
ATTTAATCTCTTTGAATCTAACCAGTCCCCAAGTCTGGCCTGTTATATCCCTTTCCAAATTTATCCTTCCTCAGGTACCTCAATTGTAGTATATCGTCTTGATAATCTTTGTAAGTGTGCTCATTCCAAAGAAAGCAGCAACCAAATATTTGTGGACCTTAATTAACTTGCAATAATAATAGTAACAATAATCATGGTACTATTAAAGTGATAATTTAAGAGGTAGTTAGCACAGTGCTTGAGCCATAGAAAATCTTTGAGAAATGTTAGTTGTTATTGCTATTTATTATTTACTGTGGTATTTCATGCATTATCTAGTCTGTTTCTCAGCATGGCCCTATCCAATGTGTTCTGTTAACACTCCCATTTCACAGATAAGATTGAGCCACAAAGAAAGTGAAATTATGATTTCATTCCCCAAACCATGTAGCTATAGCAGAACAAAGTCAGAGTAAGGACCATTTGAATCCCATGATATTTAAAGACCTTGATTTTAAGCAGTAAGCTGGGATCGTTGGATTTTTATGCCCACGTAGAAGATAGGAAAATTGACAAACCGAATATTGATACTGAGTTGGTCCCACAGGTTACACACGCAGTGTGGGGGTAGTCTGTAGATGAAAGAAAGTTTAAGTCTCAACTTGTATTAAGCTCAATTCCTGTAAAAATCAGTTAGATTTCATCAAACCACTGATCAAAGTGCCAAAAATGGTTTAATTTTTAAAAAGCACATGTAACTTCTTTTAATCTGCTTGACTGATCAAGCCAGTAGAAACAGTAAAAGCAGTTTCTTCAATGAAAAACATCCAAACTTTCACCTTGGTCGTCGGGCCACGCTGGCTGGCTAAGTAGACGGTTGAAATAGTCAAGCAGGTGTAAATAAAGTCTCTGAGGAAAACACAGAAGCAAGCCATGAGCAAACTGCTTTCATGTCTGCAGAGAAGATTGAGAGTGGTGCCCTGGGGTAACTGGCCAGAAAAACTGGCTAAGCAAATGCAAAGGAGGGAGAAGGATCTTTGTGTAGGAGCCTGGGGACCTTCCAAGGAGAGGCAACTCTACACTGCTGCTTTTTCTATGACTATAACTTTCTGAATCTGTGCGAGTAGACTATGTGGCTTTGACCAGGTTGCTTGGTGAAGGAGCGGTCTTAGGACTCTTGCAGTAAATAACTGAGGGTTATTTATATAACTCGAAACACACAGATCTAGAACCTTCAGTTCTTGCTATAATGGTAAAGGGAATGGTTCTAGACCCAAGACACAGATGACTGTGGAAATTGCTCTGATTCAGATCTCTGGGTCCAACAGTGAAACTTGAGAAGCAATTTTTTCAGTGAATTATTGTACTTCCCCCACACTCCTCACATACACTCAAACAAACTAAATGTAACACTGAAGACTTATTGATTATTCAGCTGGAATTTGAGTTGGCAAGCAACATGGGATCCAGAACCCCATAAGATAGCGTTCATTCTGGATCAACCAATTTTTGTGGCAGTAGAAGAGTTTTCTAGTCTCAAGAAAGCACATCTGAATTTTGGCTCTACTATGCAAGATGACTTGATCTTAGAAGCCTGGATCAAGAGAAGGAGAGTGCCAAGAAATGAGGAGTCTGGATTCCTGCTAAAGCAGCCATGTAGTTCCCTATGTATTCTACATTAATGGTGGTTAGAAGATGGAGACGGTTCCAAGGAGAACACTATTCACATACAAGAGTGTAAATCTAGACATCCAGTTTCTGGTGACTTTTTAAAGTCCCTTTAGACTCAGACAGATGGAGGGATAACTACATAGCTAGCTAGGTATGAGTTAAGGGTAAAATAAAGGCCTATTTAAAAATGAAGGCAAGCCTAGAGGAAGAAAGCCAATGGAAAATTTGCACAATTGGTTACTTCTAAACCTGTCCTTAATGAGAGAAATGAAGAAAATAAATTTGATCAATTAGAAAGTAATGAAGACCTTGCAAAAGTAAGTATTGACAAAAAGCCAACAAGGGAATTCTTAAGTAATTTGAGTGTAACACACATTGCATGCACTGTAGGAATCAGCAGGTCAGAATGGTCTGCGTGCTGCAAGATTAGGGGAGCTGGTATGAGGCCTATTGAATTTTTAGCTGTTATTTCTGCAGTCAGCAAGCAGAATTGTGATCTGAAATTAACTCAGAAACAGAACACACAAGGGTTCTGCACTTCAGAAACAGGAAAGATCAGATAATGATTATTCAGTCCAGGTATGACTGGTACCTAACAAGATACCTGGGCTGAAGGATGTCCCAAACCAAAACACACGAAGAAATCATGAAGGGCAAGGACATAGTCCATTAAGGTAAGGTTGTGGTGTAGTGACTGTTTTTTATAACCAGATTATTGCAAAGGAGCATAAATCATTTCAAATAAATATTTCTTTCTTTAGTTTATCAGAGAGAAAAGTAACATATTGTTTTCTTATCAGAGCAAAGAATGAGAACATATGTTTTTTTCTTAGGTATTCATCAGGAAAAAATTACAGAGACCACAGAGATTCCATAAATGGTCACTTCCAAAGCAGAGTTAGTGAAAAAGTGCAAGGCTGCCTATGCATGGGCTTTTGGTGGGGATGGGACTTAGCAAGAGCCTTGATATCAGCTCCTGAGAGATACAGAATATGGGAAATGAAGGTAGGCTTGGCGAGATATAGCCGTTGGTCCCAGACTTAGTTTGATTTTGAGCCTATTAGAATTCACAAAATTATTATACAGACCATTAAGAAATGATGTTGTAGAATGATAGAGCTAAAGGAATCTTAGCAATCACCAGACCCCTCTGTCTTCCTAAATATTTGATAGGCCTAAAGACACACGCTCCTCTACCTAAAGATGCACGATGTTATCGATACCATAACCAGAACTAATGCTGCATGAGGGAGTGTAATGTTCCTGTCATAGCATCCCACAGCCCAATGCCAGTTCACAGCATCCATTGCTAACTACCAGCCTCCAGAGTTAGAAAATAGTAAAAGAAAATTTTGTTGAGAAATAAAATGAAGTATTAGTTATTTATGTGAAAATAATTCAAAAGAGCCCATCTTTCTGGTGGGCAAATGCTCTCATAAGTCTGCATGCTAGTAATTCAAGAAGTAGTCTAGTTATTTATTGAATCATCTGGCCAGGGTGAAGGACTGACTTGCTGCTCCGTGTTAAGGAATATCACAAAAGAAGGGCGAGATTATTAAATTTTGGAAACATTTTTGGGTTAGAAAAAAATCACTCCTAGACATTGGAGTGATTCCAGAGAAAAAGAGCATATAATTAAGAGAATGGAATAGAGAAACTGATTTATAGAAAGAATTAAAGCAACACATTTTTCATGCCTCTGTCACAAATAAGGGCATGTCTCTGACATACATCAAGGACTTTAATTGGAATGAGTTAATCCAGGGAGAGATGTTTTAGGCATGATATTAGAGGACAGGATAACACGAAGGGATTGGGAAATTACCTGTTGAAATGATGAAATTGTCATCTTCCAAATGAAAGTGTGAGAAAAACAGAACAATTAGGAAGATGGTGCTTAATAGTAATTTTATATAGAAAGATTTAATTTTTAGCGTTTGACAAAACTATGAGCTGGTAGAATCATGCTTTCCATGTTTCCTCAATCTTAGAGAAACTTGAAGACGCATCATCAATTTAATAGCAGCTATTATGTAGTGGGGTAAAAACACTGCATTAAATGTACAGGTTGATTGCAATCTACATCTCAATTGGAAAACTGTTAAAATGTGAAAAATATATTCATTTTAGAATTGAAGAACTACAGCAATTATTTAAGTATATACATATATATCCTTGTGAGAACATGAATTTTTTCAGGCTCAATTCCTGACTATCCCAGAGCTAATGATATAGCTTATATGACTGTATCAGTAAAATAGAAAGAGCTGTCATGGGTTAAGAAAAACAGAGTTCATGTCCAGTGAGCACCAGAGATGATAGATGAATAAATAGAAATGTACTCTGGTCACACACTATTCACTTAAAGTGTGCGTGGGTGACTCCATGTAAGGCAGAGTGAGAGGGGGAGGGGAAACTCCCTGACGTACTTTTGAATATGGCTTTCTGTGTGGCCTAAATACAATGGCCAGTATTTGAATGGTCTGGACTGTCAGTAAAAACATACTTTTACCTAAGCCCCTTTAAGTATCTTCTTGGTAAATAAAGTAATGTCGTTGACATCTGTGCTCTCCGACACTTTGGCTCTCCATTTCTCTACTTCTCCATTTCATTACTATCTCACGTAGAAATTTCTAACAAATTAAGAAAAAGCTTTTCAGAGCAAACTGACACAGACCGGATGGTGTGGCATGCTCACGGAAGCTCTACAGAACAAATAGACTGCTGTAACTTCGGGTGCCTAAATAGCTGACTGGAAAACCCTTGTTTCTGCTGTTTGTATGAGTGTGGCCCCTACTGGTTGAGCCCTGTGCAGAAGCCAGGTCTTTGCTCCGGCTCTTTTCTCTCCACACTACTGCTGCAGAAGCTTGTTCTTAGGACTATTCCAACATGAGGCTTTTTATACCGCAGCCTCTCTGTGTGCATTCATACTCTGGGACACAGAGACCAACTCTTAGAATTTGTAAGTCCTTCCTCCCCAGTGTCCCACGTGGTGCTCATTTGATGACAGCCCATTCTGGCTTCAAGCAAGCCTCATTTTATGCTCTGAACTGCACCTTCTTCGGCAGTAGCTGGCTAAGCAAATGTATGGGCTGTTTGCTAAGCTTCCAGCCCTCATGCATTTTTAATGATTTACAAAGAAAGGATTTTCTCCTCCTCTTTTTTTTTAAATAATAAATTTAATGACTTAATACACATCAAGAGGAATTGTTGGTCTGTGGTGACGGTTTTATAATTCCAAGTTCAACGTTTTTTTTTCTTCTATTTAATTATGCACAATAACTCTCATAGAATATAATGCAATAACAGAAACATGCACCAATGTTGGCGTAAGAGCCTGTTGTTTATTAGTATTGTTTCTGTGCTTTATGTTTGAAATAAAGTATTTTGAACTAGTGTTGGCCATGTTTCCTCTAAACTAGATGAAAAGAAAAAAGAAAAAAAAGACTTTCTCCCTGAAAATATCATGCTCCAATCTTTAGAGATAAAATCCAGCAGCTCTTAAGATAGCAAATTAAATTTTATTTGTAGAAAGTACTGTGCCGTGTTTTGCTGCTTGCTTGGAGTTATTTTTTAATGCTAATAATTTAATAGAGTAGAAGACCATTATACCGACCTGCGTTCTCCATGTCGCTGGAATATTTCCTGGGGTTAAAAGGCACAGCCTACTGAAAGATTGTTTGTTTTACATTCTAACATATTACTATTCTTCATACTTTCTTGTCCAGTCTAACCCTAGCTTTTTAGGATCATATTCAAGTTTTGGAAAACACGAAGTGGTGAGTTGTCAGAATCTTCAAGTCAGACTTTTAAAATTGTGATAGATGAAGACTATTTTTCCTAAGATTCAACTTGTTTGAATTTTGTACTGGTGAGTAATGAGATTATCCCCATTTTATGGCTTAAACATAAAATTTCTTGATAGAAAAGAAGCTGATGTCCACTTGACAAATGAATTCAGCAAGGAGACTTGTTCTATATGTTCACATTGGGTGAAGCTCATTCCAGTTGCCCAGTAAGAGGAATTTAATGTAAGATTCTTTCGTGGAAAAGCCGAGTCTGGGGTTCTAGACTCAGGCGAGGTTTCTGAGAGCTGGGATATCTTTCAGTATGACTAGACTGAGGACTTCAGAATATACAGCCAAATTGGTGCTGAAAGACTCCATCTGGGCATAAACCAGCTGCAAAAGCCAAACAGATAAACTCAAGGCAGCGTTACTGTGGTTCCCTGGGTGGGAACCAGGGAACCACGTATAATATGGTAAAATGCAACCTGGAAACCGTAGGAGACAGCAAGCCTGGAGGACAGGGACAGTGCCTGGAGATGGTCCTGCAGTGCTGAGTCCCCAGGGAATCCTTGGAGTGCCTTGACTCTCTGTGGGAGAGATGGTATGCAGTGTACAAACTCCGGAGTAGTACGCACATGGGGGTGTAGTATGGACGTGGGGTCAAGTTCCAACTTGACTGATTAGCAGTGATACAGCCTTGGACAAGTCACATCACCTTCTCATAGTCATTCGCTTTATGCGTGAAGTGGAGCAAGTGAAACAAATCACTTCATAAAAGTTAGTGTAAAATTTAAAAGATATAGTGCTACTCTTAGTTATTATTAGTGCTGACTCAGATTTTTTTTTTTTTTTAACCACGAACATGTATTGGTACGTTGTATACATCATGGTTATCTTGTACCTGTACATGATGTATCTTGGTTCCCCCTTCTTCCCCACCCCTCTCTTCTGCTCCCCCCCTCTTCTATTTACAGCCGGTTTATTTATATTTTTCCATTTTTTCCCTTTCCCCTTCCTTTCCTTTTTCTCTTCCTACTTTTTCCCTTCTCCCTTTCTAGTTCTCCTCTCTTTTGAATATTATCTTCTGTTTATACACTATCTGTTGCACCTCTTTGTCCTTATTTACACTATGCTTTCTCATATCAGAGAAACAATTCAATGTGTACTCCTGAGTGTCTGATTTATATCGCTTAAGAGTATGTTCTCGAGGCCCACCCATTTACCTACAAATGTCTCTAGTTTGTCCTTTTTTATGGCCGAGTAGTACTCCATTGTGTAGAAAAACCACATCTTTAGCCATTCATTAGTTGTTGGGCATTTAGGTTGTTTCCAAGACTTAACTATTACAAAGTGTGTTGCTATGAACATGGCTGTGCATATATCACTGTGGTATAATGATTTTAATTCTTCTGGGAAGATACCCAGTAGAGGAGTAGCTGGACCAAATGGGACCTCTAGTTCTAGTTTTTTGAGGAATCTCCACACTGATTTCCACAGTGGCTGGACCAATCTACATTCCCACCAATGAGGGTTCCTTTTTCCCCACAGCCCCACCAGCATTTGGTATTGGTTGATTTTTTGATAATTGCTGTTCTTTCTGGAGTGAGATGGAATCTTAGGGATGTTTTGATTTGCATCTCTCAAATGACTAGTAATGTTGAACACTTTTTTATGTATTTATTTGCCATTTTTATTTCTTCATCTGAGAAATGTTTATTTATTTCAGATGCCCATTCTAGATGTTAGACCTTTGTCTGAGGGCTAGCTGGCAAAATTTTTTCCCAGTCTGTGGGTTTTCACCCTGCTCTATTGGTGATTTCTTATGCTGTGCAAAAGCCTTTTAATAGGGTTTGGTCCCATGCACTGATTCTTTGTATTATTTCCTGTGCAGTCTGGGTTCTGTTCATAAATTTTTTTCCTACCCCTATGTCTTCGAGAGTTCTTCCTATTCTATTCTTTAGTAGATTTAGTGTTTCTGTTTTCATGTTTAGATCTTTGACCCACTTCAGTTTTAGTTTAGTACATGGTGAGAGACATCTATCTAGTTTTAGTTTTTGGCATGTGGCAAGCCAGTTTTTCCAGCACCATTTGTTAAAGAGGCTGTCTTTCTTCCAGTGAGGGTGTTTGGCTCCTTTGTCGAAGATGAGGTATTTGAGTGTGTTTGGAGTTATTTCTGCATCTTCTAATCTGTTCCAGTGATCCTCGGGTCTCTCTTTTTGCCAGTACCATGCTGTTTTTATCACAGTGGCTTTTTCGTATAGTTTCAGGTCGGGGATTGTGATGCCCCCAGCCTTTCCCCTGTTGTTTTTGCTATTAGTCTCTTCTGGTTCCAGATGAAATTCATGGTTGTCCTTTCTAATTCTGTGAAGTATGTTAATGGTATTTTGACTGGAATTGCATTAAATCTGTATAGTAATTTAGGAAGTATGGCCATTTTTACTTCCTACCTAGGAACACGGCCTGCCCCAGTCTGCAGATTCTTTTAATATAAAAGGCTGTGTGTAATTCTACAGAGGTACATTTTTCTATCAATAGATATGTACATTTTTTATATTTAAGTGAAAGTATCCTTGGATATTATTACCTCGAAATATTTAATTTTAACATTTTTCATTTTCTATAAACATTTTGATTGAGGTATAATAATCAGTGAAATAAACACTACACCTAAGTAACTGTATGCCCATCGAGACACAGAACACCTCTGCTCTCCCAGAAAGGTGGCCTGTGCTTCACTCTAGCTAAACTCTACCCCCAGCCCACCACCTCCCACCCCACATGCACACTCTGCATGTTCTCACCATGTATTAGCTTTGCCCACTCTAGTTTTCAAACACATGGTGGTAAGCTATGTATCTTCTTTTCTGTATGAATTCTTGGCTCCGAATAATGTTTTCAGAACTTATCCATCTGTAACAGTGGTTCATTCCTTTAAATTTTGAGTTAGCATTCAACTTTATGTTTTTTATTTTCTTGCCTAGAGTTTTGTGAGCAAAGATTCTATAAATATTATATATATATTTTAGAACTGTATGTTTTCATTTCTTTTGATTATATACCTATGAATAAATGTTGGGTCATAAGTAGATGTTGATTTAACTTCGTGAGAAACCAACAGACTGATTTCTGAAGTGGTTATATTGTTCTACACTCTCATCTGCAATTTAAGAAATTTCCAGTTGTTTGACATCATTAAAAACACTCAGTGTTGTCAGTCTTTTAAATTTTAACTATTGCAAGGAGAACAAGAAGTTTTGGATTGTGGTTGTAAAAATTTTTTATAAAATTAACTTAACAAGTTAACCTTTTTATTATTATGAAGTAATCCTCCTTGTCTCTGGTAGTACTCTGCCCTGAAATCTCTTTTGTCTGATATTAGTACAGTGTTTTTTATAAATAGTTTTAAGGTATTTCTATTTCATACTTTTACTTTTAACCAGTATTTTTATATTTAATTTTTTTCTTGGAGAAAAGAAATGTAGGAACGTTACTACTTTTATCAAATCTAGCAATCTCTGCCTTTTAATTGGAGTATTTAGTAATTTATAGTTAATATAATTACAAATATGGCTGGGTTGAATATACCATTCTATATCTTTGTTTGTCTCGTGTCTTCTTTGGTCCTGCCTTTTTTTCCTGACATATTCTGTAGTAACCAGTTTTGGGGGATTATTTTTTAGATATTCTATTTAATCTCCTCTACTAGCTTTTTAGTTGCATCTCTTTATTTTTATTAGCTTTTAGTTTATTTTTTGGCCTTATTTTATTTCCCCAACAGTATTTTTTTTTTTTTTTTGGTCCTGAATTCCTGAAAACCACATTTGTCTGGCTTTCTTCCTCTTTTTCTCATCATTCCATCTTACTCGTTTTTGTGGATTCCTTCTGATTCTCTGACCTATAAATTCTCAGGGCCACTATAGAGTTCAGTCCTTGCACTTCTTCTTTTCCTTATATTCATTCCTTCTCTAGGTTACTTCGTCCTCTCCCTAGGCTTTAAATATCCTGATGTTTGCATCTCCATCTTGGTACCTATCGCTTACCCTCTGGACCTGCTTCTTTAATTGCATACTTAATATATCCACCTGGAAGTCCAAAAGGTGCGTCAACACACGATGGCAAAGCTGAGCTCCGAGTATCTCCTAGCCTTCCTTTCATCTCCACCCTATTCAAACCAGCCCTAACGGCAGTCTTTCTTTGTTTTAACTTGTAACTGTAAGTTGCATAAAATTAGAAACCTTGGTTCTGTCCTTACTTCTCTCTCTCATGTGTCACTTCTGACCTATCAACAATTCCTGTCAGTTCCACCTTCCAAGAATATCTATCATTCGACCACTTTTTATCGCCCACCATTGCCAATTCAGCCCAAGCTGTCACCCATTTTCATTGCATTGTTACATTAGCCTCCTAACTGGTCTCTTGCTTTAGCCATGTATCTCGCAGTCTGTTCTTAACACGGGAGACACCGTGATCCTGCTGGAATGTATGCTACGTCATGCCAGTCCTCAGCTCAATCCCTTCCAGATATTCCTTTCCCATTGTAGGATAATAGAATAAAAGTCAGTCTTTCCCACCATCTGCAGGGTCCTTCATGATCCTTCTGGTACATTTTAACATGGCCTTATGTCACCTCACCTTTTTAGAGAGGGCTCTTCTGATATACTTTGCATAAACATCACTCTTGTTGTGTGAGTCTATCCTTTTTACACTGCTTTATTTTTCTACATGGAAGTTTCTGTTATCTGAAATTATACATGTACTTGGTTAATATTTATGTGTCTCACTATAATAAAAGCTCTGCATAAGCACTAGAACATGCCTAGTAAATAGTTGTTGAATGAATACCTTTTGTCACTTTTGCAATTTTTTCCAACCTGTTCACTTATTTGCATTTACTCTATTTTATTTTTGTGGTTCTGGGGCTCAAATCCAGCACCTCACGTCTGTTAGACAAACTCTTAACCACTAAGCTCCAGCTCTAGTTCATATTTATATATTAATAAGAAGTCTCATTACTTCACTATAAGCTTTTGGAAGACACATAAACATTAATTTTCAATTCATACTCTAGACTTCCCCCAGTGTATAGATGTGCAGTCACCATTTCCTAATCAACTGTTGATGATAGAAGAGAAAGAGTGTTTTTCTAGCTGGATCATTTCTTTTTGTATGTGTATGTGAATGAATATGAGTATTTTAACTATCTTTTGGCTTTTAAAAGACAGAAACCTCATTTAAATACATTTTGCTTTCAATACATAGCACAGACTTCCCCCAGACTGTTTTGCATATGTGATTTTTGAAAATTAGAGAAGACTAAAAGCCTAATTCTGAAAAAAAAAATCCACAGTCTTGTGAATGACAGATTTGGGGTCTGACTGGGAAATGGAATGGACACAGGACTCTCAGTTCTGTCAAACAAAGCCACAGATTAATGTTCAGGAATGTTTGTGTGATCTCTCCAGTGTGGAATCAGTTATCCAAACACAGGAGTCTTTACAAAGATTCAAAATAATCATAAAACCATTGTAACCACAAGACCTCTCCTGAGTTATCCTTTCAATAGTGAATGCTGCCTTCTCAAGCCAACTCTTACATTGAAAAAAGGACTGTAATATTTCCAGCCTGGAAGAAATCCCTATTCCTGTGGCTCATTTACTTCATCGCTCTAGTTTTTGGAAGGCAGGATAGAGTAGAAGCCACTCCAGGCAGCGTATGGTGAATTCTAGTCTGAAGCAATGTACAAAGAGCTTCACTAAACTTTAGTCATATAGCCAGCCTTCATTCCCTAGGGAAGACTCTCCACCTATGTATCCCCAAGCTCCAGGGAATTGTTTGTCATGAGCAACCCTTTGATTTATATTGCTGGGCATGCTTAGAAGGCACTCAGAAAACTAAAAGGTGCGATCACCTTGGGGGCGCTGTGAAGGGGAAGCCTGCCCTTAGGCCATATGGCACCTACCACTAGCCATAGGATATGGACACAGTGATATTTTCCATTTTGCCACAGAGTGGGCCACACAGGATAATTCTGTAAATAAATATCACATGAAAACATAAGGAGAATGAACAGAACGAAAGTGGTGGAAAAACCTAAAAGCTCATCCTTATTGAATGTGGGTTGTTTGATGGAGAGATAGGAATTCAACTAATTTTGAGTTTAAAAACAGGGTTATAACTTTCATTTTGCTGTACCTTCACACATTTGTAATGTTTCGATTAACATTTACATTCTTTACTAGACTGTAAATTCCATAATGATAAGAAGTGTATTTCTCTTAAAATATCAATGCTGTAGGTTTGAACTGCATAATAAGCCTGATATCAGAACCCATCCCAGGCAAGAGACTAACTGGACCCTATTCTAAGCTGGTCTAAGGGTATTTCATATTTGTATTCCCCTCAGGGCATAGACTGATGCTTGACACATACAAGTATTTCCTGAATAAACACCTGATTGAAAAAAATATATAAAAGCCTGATAGTAAAGGCATCTTTGTTATGTTCTTAGAATTCATTTTAAAAAACTTGCTGAATATAAAACAGAAACCCTAGATCTTTTTCATATTTGGTTGACTTTTTGTCAATAATATGGTCAGTAATGCCAGCATTCGGTGTGTCAGACATGACAGTGGGGTTTCAACCCACCACACAGTAAGAAGAATTTTTGAGAATTCTCAAACCTCACTTGAACATTTCCATACAGGTCACATCATGACCTGTTTGCCACTTGTAAGGTAAAACACCATCAGGAAAAAAAAATATGTAATGCCATAAAGAAAAACCTTGCCTTTACCAGCTGATAAATGTCAGATTACCCATTCCAACTGCATGGGGAAAAGGGAGGCATAAAGTAAGAGCATAGCCTCCTGTGATTTTCAAATCAAAATGGAAATTAAGAAATGAAGGTTTAATAATCCTTACCATTTGCTCTTTGGGAAGCCTGCTATTTGTTGAGAGTAGGAATAGCATATATTAAGGGGTGGACGGTAGAGAGCAGGTTCTTTTTCATCATCCTGTCCTTGCAGTGTTCGTTTTCCCGAATTTTCTTCCTCCAGGGTTGTGCAAATACAGTGGTTCCCCGATGGCCTCACAGTGTGAGACAAACCAAAACTCAAGGAGATGCCAACCTCATTGTCTTGATCCTATTTAATATGCAAGTGAGGGCACCCAGGATTACCAGGTGGTTTGTATGGCTCCACCGTGTCCATTTCTTTGGCCCCATGGCCTTCGATGGCCGCCTTTAATTCACTACAAGTAGGAAAAAATGGCTTTTCCTCAAATCTTCCAGAGGAAGAAAATTCAAAGTTCCTCTGCTACTTATTCCAGAGTAACATTCAGCACCCAGACGTTTTGGAAAGCATTTTGGTCATATCTACAGGGCTGCCATCCTGTCTGAAAACATTTGGTACATTTGATAAGTTTTGTACATTGATGAAGTATATTAATTTATACTAAATGGTTTATTGATGATGACATAATTTATGGTAGCATTCTTGCCAAGCGTTTGGCCACTGCTTTACAGTCTTAATGTGTGTACTCTACAAATTCTTACTCAGGTTTCTCATTATTTACTTGCTTCTATGCTCACAGAGGCAAGGTGGTCCACTTCAGAAATGGTTGCACTGGCAAAAAAAAATAGTGAAATTCTGAATGTTTATTAATACATGCCCGGTTAAATAAATACTGTATGTAGTAGACTATGCATAATTCTCTCATGTATCGCAGCTATAAATTGTGGGAAAAGTAAAAAAAACACCTACCTGAGGGCTCTAGAGAGTGAAAATAGCAGATTCGAGGGAATCAAAACTTAAGGAAAGACACCAGGATGAGTATGTTTTCAGTTTTTGCGACTGTACCTCACAGTGAGGTTTACCTCAGGATGAGCTCACTGGCTTCCTGGTCAAAGAAAGCAGAAGCAGAGCCTGGGGTCGACAGCGGTATTAATCTAGAGGGCCAGTTTTAATAGCAGGCCATAGGTTTCCGCCATGGTTTAATAATGTGTGCAGAGATACAAAGTATTGATTATTGCTTTTAACTTTTGAAAATTTAATGAAGGACCTTTTCTATTAGGAAAAACACAATAGAAGCAATGTGAAACATCCACAGAAGCTCGCAGACTAGCCATTCGTAATCTCCAGATTAGAAAAACAGCCACTGTTGTAGGATGAATCTTTTATATGCTAGAAACCAGCAAAAGATTGGTGAGTAAGTGAGATGATGGACTAAAAAGTTAGAGTAAACTTATATTTAAGGTTTGGGATACACTGGTAACTCAATGTGGAATATATATATATATATATAGTTAATATTTCACTTAAGTCTAAATAATTAATTGCAAATAGGCACAATTACAAAGACAAGGCACAGTGACCTCATAAGTACAAAAATGTTACAGAATGTTGTTGATAATGAACTCCATTATGTAGCCCAAATAATACTATGTGCCCATCGTTCCTCAAAATATCTACAGATATGATCTTCACTTGCTTTAATAGAAGTGCGCTTGGTCCTATGTATCCATAGTTCCCACATCCATGGATTGTAAATACTAGGAAAAGGAAAGTGCTTATGTAGTGAACATATACTGACTCTTTTCTTGTCACTAGTCCCTAAACAGTACACTATAATGGCTGTTTATACAGCATTTATATTGTATTTGGGTATAGATAATCTAGAGATGATTTAAAGTTTAAGGGAGGATGTGTGCATGTTACATGGAAACACCATGCTGTTTTATAGCAAGGACTTGAACATTTTCAGAGTTTCATATCTGTGGGAGATCCTGGAACAAATCCCCACAGATAGCAAGGGATAACTACTGTGTAAGTTTCTAGAAGTGCATTGCACAAAATCGCAGGGTTTAGCCACATGTGATTTTAAATTTACTTTTTCTAAATAACATTAAAAATCCACTACTTTGGTCACATTATCCACATGCCAAGTGCTGGAGTCAGGGTGTGGTTAGAGCTGCTGTGTTAAACAGCACAGATGCAGAGCATTTCCGTCGTCACAGAATGTTCTGTTGGACAGTGCTGCTCAGAACAAGGGAGACCGAGCATCATGCCATTCTGTGCATTGGACAAAACACACCTGCATAGTAGATACATGCTGTTTGCTTTTTAGAATTGATTCCTGTCTTTCCTGGTAAAAGAAAAGTATCCTTTGGGAAAACACCCTCTTTCCACTCCCAGACATGCATGCTATTTGGTTGGTATTGGTGCCTCTCCTACTTTAAAGGATTAGACATTATTAGCTTCGCTATAGAAGACCTGTGTGGCTCCTCTGGGCAGTGTGGTGTAAAGATGGGAGATACAAAGTCATTGAAAATTTTTGGTAGCACAAGGAGAGAGTGCAGCCAGCTGAGGATGAAGAAAACACTGCGGATTATAGAACAGAGAGAGGGGAGCTGATCTGTGGGTCAAAACTCATCTGAAGCCCACCCAGCATCTTTCTGATTACATGAACTCAGCCTCCCTTCACTGTGTAAGTCACGTAAGTACAGTTTCCTATCACTTGGAACACAAAGAGTCCCGAGTGACAGCCCTGATAAACTGAGTGCAGTTGTGTATGTTTCTGTTTGGACAATGATACAGCACAATGGAATGTTTTTAGAAGAGAAGGACCAGGAGGAGGGTGAAAGGACTTCAAGGAAACATCCTTCTTCCATTCCCATGACCAAATTAAGTGTTCATTCCCAGGCAAGCCCAAGTGGTTGATGTGACCATTTTGACATTTCCTAAATTCCCCTGGGAAGAAGGATTCTAAAAGCATCCAGTCTTCCTTTAAAGTAGTATGATAGAAGGAATAAGACCATTTGATGAAGTCACTGAATCCACAGATCTTCCTATATTGCCAGGACAAAAAGTAAGACAGCAAATCATGTAAAATTACTTTCCTTTGAATATAAGTGACAGTCATACCAGCACAAGGCTGCATTTTAATAACTGCACTACTCCAGGATGTGTCATTTAAGTTGCATATTATAAAAGAAAACCAGTGGATATTATTTTTGTGTCATTTTCTAATCCACTACATTTTTATAAAAAATTCTACAGATTGAGTTAATATTTTAAAGCCATGTACATAATGAAATTTGAAATATTCTTCGAAGGTAGCACTTCTCGAAGGCTAATAGAGATGCCAATAATTGTCTACAGAGACTTGTATTCACAGACTTGAGAAAGAAGGTAGAAAGATTTTCTGTGTACTCTCAAAACTGTTTTTAAACTCCTGTCTGTGGCTGAATCAACTAAACATCACACTGGTTCCTCATTCCCCGCCCTTATAACGAGAAAGTACAAATTCTTCACAGGTCACAAGCTCTAACACAGAAGTTCACAGACTTGTCTGCGCAATGGAATTATCTGCAGGGCTTTAAAAATATAAATGCTCTCGAACAAAGAATTACAATATGATCCAGCAATTGCACCCCTAGGTATATACCCAAAAGAACTGAAAACAGGGATTCAAACAAATACTTGTATGGCAATGTTCTTAGCAATGTTTAAGCTGTCCTAATGACTCCAGTGCCCACAGAGGGATGAATGGATAAACAAAATGTGGTGTATACATACAAGGAAATACCATTCAACCTTAAAAGGGGGGGGGCAATTCTGATAGATGCTGCAATATTGATGAACCTTGAAAACATTATGCTAGGTGAAATAAGCTAGACACAAAAAACAAATACTGTGTGATTTCACTTAGACGAGCTACCTAGAATGGGGAAATTCATAGAGACCTAATACAGCAAAGGTTACCAGAGGCTGGAGGAGGGAAAAGTGAGGAGCTAGTGGTTAATGAGTACAGAGATTTTGTTTGTAATGATGAAAAGGATCTGGGCGTGAACGTTGGTTATGGTTGCACAACATGAAAGTAGTTGAGCCACAAAATTGTACCTTCAAAATAGTTAAAATGGTGAATTTTATGTGAGGTGTATCTTACCACATTAAAAATATGAATATCAGAGTCTTATCCCCAAGATTTTAATATAATTGGCTTGGAGTACAGCCTACATATTGGTTTATAAAGGCCACTCAAGCATTTCTCTGTTGCAGTCTCAGACATCAAGATCAGCGCAGTTAACATAAATGAGAAAACATACGAGTAGGGACTGTGGAGACATAGATAACCATGTGCACTGTCTTAAGGGGAAAGCTGCCACTGTTTGGCCCTGGTTAACTACTTCCCTGATGGAAGAGGAGTCCTACAATGGCCAGATCTCCTGAATTATTAAAAGAAGTACATACCTGGATGCATGTAGAAAGCCTAACTTTAAAGTGATCTTAACTTACTCAGATGTAAAAAAAATACAACCACTAAGTGATAAAATATGTCTGAGAGCTGTGTGCTGCCTATAGCCTGTGGGATAACACCATCTTTTCTTGCTTGACACTGTCCCCATTTTAGTTCCCTTATCTCTGTTGACTTTCTGGATGACATGCACAGCTCTCCTCTACAAGACCTTTTCACCAAGCCTTCTTGCCTTGGAGCCAAGGAAGTATGGACTGAAATGTAAGCCAAAATAAACCTCTCCTCGTTTAAGGTGTGGGTATCAGGTCTTGTGTCTCACTGATGAGAAAGTGACTAAGACAGTAAGATTAGACTTTCTCACTCCTTGGTGGTGGCTCTATGATACATTTGGGCAACAAATGTGAGCAAAGTGATGTATGTCACTTCCACATGGAGGCATTTAATTGGTGGTGCTCGACACTAACGTTCTTTTTTCTTTTTATTTCTCTCAGCAATTGAGGAAGATGATATCTTCCTTAGCCTGGATCTCTTAATAACTATCCAAACTGGACATATACTGAGTATAAGAGATAATCTTTTGTTGTATTAATCCACTGAAATAAGGAGTATTTGTTATTGTAGTGTAATCTAATCCATCTAGACTGGTAAGGTAGAGAAATCACATATGTGAACCTGGTGATCTGGCTTGGATGTGGAGCAATATCAAATGTGTGGCACACTACTTGAGAACGCATTCCTAAAATTTAAAGTTATTTATTATTGACCCTTGCTACCAAATACCCATGTAAGGAAATAAGTCTTAACTCTTAATACCTTCTTCAACCACTATTGTTGTATAGAACATTCTGTGATGATAGAAGTGTTTTGCATCTACGCTCCTAAGTCCACTACCCTGTAGCCACCCTGTTCTGAGCTACATTAGCTACAGGTATGGGTAGTGCGATTGAAGAGATACATTTTAATTTTTTAGAATTTTAATTAATCTAAACTTTATATCACCTCAGTATCTATTAGCGGTTACATTAGGCACTGCAACTCCAGATAACCTAGTTCTTGCCATTTCAGAGAGCTCCCAACTCCTAGAGTTTCTCTTTTTTCTCTCATGTCTTTTTGTATGTTTCTTCCTCAGCCTAAAATATTTCTCTTTGTTTAATCTGAATTCAGCTTTCAAGGCTCATATCAATGGTGATTTCCTACCTGGAACAGAATAATCCTTTCTAGGAGTTCCATGCAGCCTTTTGTGTGTCTTGTGTGGTAATGATCTTCCTCTCCCCTGAATCAGCGAAGAGTACATCTCTCCCACATCTCCCTCTGGAAACCTCATTCACATTTACATGACCCTTTACACTCCTGTCGGTGAGCCTTAAGCCTAGTGCGAAGTTCCCAGAGCTACTTGATGTGGCAGTTCACCTGTGAGTCTGCAGAAGAGGAAGGTTTGTCAGCCCATGGCTCACACCAGAGCTGTGGAAAAATGAAAAGCCAACTTTTATCACTGGTAACATCGTCACATGGCAGGGAAAGAAAGAGGCATCTTTTTGCACATTTGGCAATATCATAATTTTGTTGTCAAGCAGTAAAACTGAGGCACCACCATTTTCCTCGGTACCTAGTGGCTTGGGAAGGCTGGGAAGGCAGAGGCGTAATGGGCCAGCTGTGAAGATGGTAAGAATATCTGCAGCGTTTGGGGCAGAACATCCAGTATATACATTGTGGCCTTCTTTGAGAAGCAGAAGAGAGAGGGTGAGCTTTGGAGTGAGCCAGACTTCACATGGATCAAGGCTTTTTGTATCATAGTTAAGGGTCTTTTGACACCAAGAACCAGAAATCGTTTCAAACCAGTGCAAAAACAGGTTTCCAGAATATCTTTGAAATCCAGTTATAAGTGGACCACCTAGATTTTATTTTAAAAGTAATCTAAAGCAATTAATTAAGGGATTTTAAATAAAAAGGTGGCATGTAAAACTAGGTTTGCATATTTTCAAGCCCTGTTTCTTTCTTGAGTAGCATTCCAGGTCCTATCCAACCAGGCTTACACGGTAATCTCTCTTGCTACCACCACCAGTGAAGCAGCCTTGCTGGAATCCTCAAACATGGGAGGAGCTGTACCACCATACTTTTGCCCTCGCGTTCAAAAAGTATATCATCCTTTTTGTATAGTTATTACCACTCTCTATTTCTGGAACTTTCTTATCATCTCAAACATAAACTCTGTACTCACTGAACAGTAATTCCCACCGCCCAGTACTTAGTGACCTCTATTATACTTTATATGACTGTGAATTTGCCTATACCAAGGGCCTCATATAAATGGAATCGTGTAATATTTATCCTTTGTGTCTGTTTTATTTTGCTTAACATAACATTTTTAAGATTCATCTATGTTGTACTATGTATCAGAATTTTTTGGGTTTTATGGCTGAAATATATATATATACACACACACATACACACACACATACATATGCCACAGTTTGTATGTATATAGTACATTCTTTCCATTTTTGAATTGGGTTTCTCAGTTTGTTGTTATTATTGGTTTACAGCAATTTTTATATATTCTGAATATTAATCTCCTGTCAAATATATGACTTGCAAATTTTTTTCTTATTCTATGGATATCTTAGTAGTGTCCTTTCATGTACACACATTTTAGATAATTACAAAGTCCAAATTACCTATTTTTCTTTTGTTTTCTGTGATTTTGGTTTCATTTCCAAGAAACTGTTGCCAAATATAACATCAGAAGGATTTTCTTGTGTACTCTTTTATAATTTTTGAATACTTTTAACTTCAAAACTCTTTATATTTAGGTCTTTGATTCATTTTGAGTTAATTTTTGTATATGTTGTGCAATAAGGCCTCTTATATGTGGATATCAAGTTTACCTCGCACTAGTTGTTGAGAAGACTATCTATTTAATGGGCTTGGCACTCTTGTCAAAAACCAATTGACCACATATGTAAGGCTTATTGAAAATAATGAAACAGTTCATTAATTTTGCCTGATATTTTAGAAGCTATAAAGGAATATAAAGAGGCAAACAAAGCTTACTCATAATCCACAGCTCAGATTACAATTTGGGTTTTGTTTTCTTTTTTTTCCCTAAGCCATAACAAAATACGGTTAATAATTGTGTTTATTCATCAGGTAGATATACTACACTTGATCTTAGCCAAAAGGCTGAGAAGTGATCAGGTAGATACAAAGGGAAGACAAAATAGAACAGGTAGAACAGTTTTTCCTTACCACTTGTATTTCTGTTTATGATTTTTATAATCAAATTCAGATTGTGCTATGAAAGATTGATATATATACATATATATATATATACACACATACACACACATATATATAATTGCACTGAGTGTTACGCCATAGACATTTTTCATGTGGTTACATTTTACTGGAAATTTACACCATTGTGTAAGACATACCTCAGATATCTCCATTCTGAGAACATTTCCCTGGCCCATCTGAATCTGGCTATATTCTGTGCTCTTGGTGTTTGTGGGTGCATCCTGTCCTCCCTTGTAACATCATTTGCACCACACACTGGCACACAATGGGTACTTAGTAAATGTTAGCAAAATTAAGGTTGGTGTTTCAGAGTTTATGTTGAATACATGGTCAACATGGATCTGTAACATTCCTGCATCCCCTTGCCCGTTAGTTTTATGTTGTATCACCAGATAGCAGCAGCATCTTCAAACAGGATAAATTGCTGGCTATCCAACAAGTATTATGGAGACCCATGTAGTGCATGCAGCCCAGGCTGGCCCCTAAGCTGTCATTGACTCCAGAATATGGAAGAGGCTCTGCTTCAAGATAAGAATGAAAAACAGGGGCCACTTTTTAGCCAAGCCTTGCATTAGGCATGTTTAATCAATTCTACTCTGTTCTGATGGCTCAAAGATCCAATGAGCATGCTATTAGTGGCAAGTGCAAAATGCAGTGATACTCCTTTTAAACACATGTTACTGGCCACATCCTCATTTTGGGAGCACCTGCGGCCTGGAGAGTGATGACATACTTGTGTATTAGGTATCCTGGGATGCTGAGTTTCGGCACCCCAGGGCAGAGGGAGAGCAGAGGCACCCTTAGATAGTTCCCATCATTTTCTTTCTTTTCATCTTTCTTCATTTCTTTCTTTCTCTCTCTCTCCCTCCCTCCCTTCCTTTCCCCCTTCCTCTTTCACTTTACACCAAGACTATGAGACGGCATAGGCCATACAGCTCCTCAGCTCTAGCTATGTCACTTATTTGCTAAGGTTATGAAAGTCATAAAAACATCATCTTCTATATTTCAAACCTATAAACCTCACCAACAGAATGTTCTCCACTCACTCCCTACCTTACAGCTGGAGTGAGAAGCCTTCAGCTTTATGCCTGAAGAACAAATAGAGGCCCCTATCCCTTGGAAAGGGGATCTGTGAAGTGTGGATGTTTCACCAGCCTGCTGGCCAGAAACATGTTTCAGTCGCTGGGTAAAGAAAAATCTAGCACTGTTGTTCCTTGCCCACTGGTGTGAATTCCCTTTCAGGAAAAGTTATCTGGACAAACTGAGAATTATCAGTTACAGAATAATTTAAGACCTAGAAAATATGTGATTTCTTTATATTTCTTTGAGTAAATGATGCCAAAGTAAAATAATAGAATCTCAACTTTATGACAGGCACTCAGGTGAATGCTCTATGTATTTTGTCTTATTTAATCTTCTTGACATTATGATTATTTTATAATTGAAGAAATAGAGGTTTATGTAGAAGTTATACAATTAGTGGACATTTATTTGAAAATTTTTAGGCTATCACCAGAATTCTTATGTTTTCTCACATTGTGGGGAGAATTCAGGCAGGGCTGAAGAATTATTAATTATAAGTCAAGAGTATGAACAGTGCTCAGAATAAATAATAATAAAACTTCACTTTGTTTGTAGGGTCATAGGTGAAAGGATTCGAAAAGTTTCCTTTCAGATTTGGCCCAGCTTGCCTTCTCTGTAATTCAGAAGGACACAAGCACAGCTTCCATGAACTCATGTTGCTTCAGCTTGACTCTGTCCTGAGCCACAATTTGCCTGGAAGGTTACCACATCCAGGTTGATGCAGTCAGCTCCCTTCCTCAAATATTTGAAATTGGGATAAAGAAAAGCAAGTCTGAGTTGATCTTTTTTTTTTTAGATTTTTATTAAAATTTATCCAAAATTACACAAACTTACAGGCAATTACACAAGCTTACAGACCACAATTAATTGTACCTTTTGCTTATGACAGTGAGCAATATAAACAACCACCTACATACAGCAGTAAGTCATAACTGTATAAAGTTACTATAGTACCCAGTGTACGTGTCACTGATTTAAGTTTGGGTTATTAGGTTCTTATTTTTAAGATGTCATTATTCCTCTGGATTCCCATTCCCCTCTCCCTTTACCCTCTTCTTGTTCCCTTGAACCCTTTGTCTATTAGCTTATATCTAACACTTTGTTTTTTTGTATCTGTTGTTTACTCTTTTCTTTTGTTTGTATTTTATCTCACTAAACGAGGGATACCATATGGTATTCCAACTTGCGAGACTGGTTTATTTCACTCAACGTTATATTTTCCGGGTCCATCCATTTTCCTACACATAACTCTAGTTTATCCTTCTTTATAGCTGAATAGTATTCCATTATGTATAGATACCACATTTTGCTTATCCAGCTATCCATTGATGGGTATATGGGTTGCTTCCAGAATTTAGCTATTACAAATTGTGCTGCTATAAACATTGTTGTGGAAGTATCTCTGTAGTATGATGTCTCTAGCTCTTCAGGAAAGATACCTAGTAGGGGAATGGCTGGGTCATATGGGATTTCTACTTTTAGACTCTTGAGAAATCTCCATACTGATTTCCATAATGGTTGTACTAGTTTGCATTCTCACCAACAGTGTAGGAGGGTTCCCTTTTTACCACAGCCCCGCCAGCATTTGTTATTGTTTGACTTCCTAATGATTGCTATTCTTTCTGGGGGAAGGTGGAATTTTAGAGTATTTCTCTAATAGCCATAGATGTTGAACATTTTTTCGTATGTTTATTGGCCATTTGTATTTTTTCCACTGTGAAGTATCTGTTCATTTCTCTGGCCCATTTCTTGAGTGGCTCATTGGTTTTAGGTAGTTTAATTTTTTTTGAGTTCTTTGTATATTCTAGATATTAGGCTTCTGTCTGAGGAGTAGCTAGCAAAGATTTTTTCCCAGTCCGTGGCTTTTCTCTTCACCCTCCTAATGGATTCTTTTGCTGTACAGAAACTCTTTAGTCTAATGTAGTCCCATGATCTCTTAAGCAGAAGGAATTTTAAGCCAAAGAATGGCTGTGTCCACTCTACAAAATAGGAATGAAAGGAAGCTGTTGCAGGAAGTGGGAGAAACAAAGATGAAAAGTGATGAGGAAATATTGTTCTGTGAAATACTCCTACAGCTTTACAATAAATATGTAATAGATGTCAGTTATTTGCAACCAACCAGAAAAGGCTCAAGTAAGATGATAACAAGGAGGAGTTTTTCTCTTTTAATGCTTGTGAAACAGCCGTTCCCTTCCATGCTGGGGCCCCAGCAGTGCCCATGGCTCATGGACTGGAGTGTGTTCACCACTCTCCTCATTTACTATGTTTTTGCTCTCTGTATGTCTGTGAAGACTCAGGACATTCCATTTCTGTGTTACGGGAGTTGTGTGAGTGCAAGGGAGATTTATGGGGCTTTGTCTGATTTAGCTGTAATTTAAAGGGTTTAGTGAAAGAAAGAAAAAGGTGCAAGTGAAATAAAGGTTAGCCAAGAAAAGGAGCTCAGGAAACCGGAGTTTTAGATGAAATCCAACCATTACCTCTCAGAATTCAGCCCATGTCTTACTTTCTTTAGGTGTGTAAAATATTATTTTGTCATTTCTGTAGAAGTTCATGGGGATCATTGGTCCATACATGATAAATCACCCCTAAGAGTGGTTTTGGGGTGAAACTGGTGAAGCCTGTCTACTGCTTTCCAAAGAAAAACTTGGGGTCACCTCACACAAACTCTCTCATTGGGCATGCTTAATTGGGAGAAACATTACCCCAGAGAGACAAATATCTTTCCATTCTTAAGGAAGCCTGGCCTGTTTTTCTAGCACACATGGACATCTCATAATTATTCTTAAGTAACTCTGAGAATTTTAACATGAATTGAGTTATGTGTTTCTTGTTAAATGGATCAAATTTCAACAAAGCCCGGGAAACATCTTGAAAATCACATGAATGCAATTTCCAAAGAAAACAATCCAAGAATTACTGCCAAAGAGTTTTATTTCCACTAGGAAGGAAGAGAAGAGTTTCATTTTGTACCCCCACACAGACTGCATATTTAATTTGTGGTCTGCAATGGAAAATTCTGCTGATTTTGCTAAATACAGGAGAAGAGAGAAAAGAACGGGACTATTGTTACTTGAGAGATAAAAACTTTCTTTCTCTAGCATTAATACATTATTAGTATTTTCAGTTTGATTCTATAAGTATTGAGTGTTACTGGTGTGGGAGGCACCGTGAGAGGCAGGGGAAGAGTGTACCACCACAACACTTGTCCCCGTGGGCCTTCTAAATCAGACCTACAAGTCAGGCACTGCCAGCCCACACAGTGCCCTTGTGTAAATTAGGAAAAGATGCCCCTTCTGGGTGCTTTTACCCTTGTGGGCAATGAGTGAGGAACCAGGGAACATTTGTGCAAATTAGAAAATACCCACCTTTTCCTCTGGTGGACACAGTCGTGTACCAGGATGAGCTCCTTGGTGTTCCCCTCCCTCCCCTTCGACAAGGTGCTTTTTGTGGCTTTTTGTGCAGCACACAGCTTGCGCATCTGATTGCAGCATTCCTGCTTTAAGAAATGTAAAGGACAATTCTGAGAATCACTCATTGTCTAAGACATGCAGTACCACCACCATTCTCAAGCTTCAGTGAGTAGAATAGTCAAGGGAGATTATTAAAATGCTCCAGTCTTACCACAAATATTTTGATTCGGAACGACTAAAGTGTGATCCAGATATCCACATTTGTAACCCTGTCCCTTAAGGTGTTTCTGATGCAGATTATCCAAGAATAGGCTTGGAGAGAGGAAGGTGTAAGGCCTAAAGGCTGTAAGTCATCTGGAAAGAGAAGTGATCGAGGCTGGCTGAACTTATTGGAGAAAATTTACAGAAAATGAGGCATTTTAGTTATGTGAAAACTTAAACAACATTTTGGAGTTTTTGCCTTAGTAGAAAAATGTTTTGTTTCCCAAAATGAATGAAAAAATGTTCAGATAGTCTTATTTGAAATTGTCCAGAAGGAAAAAATGACTGTTGAATAAAATTGTTTCTAAGATGAATCCCTAAACTAAGCTTTGTTTGGGGAACTGAAACTTTTGTAAAGTCATTGCTACTAACTTCTGTCTTCAGATGAGAAGAAAAAAAACTAAAGAGTCCATCTGGGAACTGGCAGTGACACAAAGAGACGCAGAGATACACCTCTGGAACTGTCTGTCCTGTCCCCTTCCCAGAATGATCTTCATGGAGAACCCCAACTTTTCAAGGCCCCACTGATATACCACAGCACATTTAATAACAGAAAACAACCCTAGCTCCTGGCACAACCAAGTTTTCTCTGGAAATAGTGCTGTAGTACACATGGAATGGTGATTTCCACTAAGACTTTGCATTAGCGTGTTTGAAAGTTTAAGCTCAGAGCTTTGTTCTTTTATAAAGAACTATATTTTAGTATTTAATATTTAATAATAAACAAACCATAATCCAGAACAGTGTCTGGCACAAAAAACTTTCTTGTTTTGTGCTCACCACAGCAACATCTACTTTCTTGTTGTTTACATGATTTGGAAAGGGGAATATCCTCCAGTGTCACTGGGTCCATCTCCCACTTTTGTGATTGGTCTACAGTGGAGATAAGAATTTTATCTATAAGACCACATTTGAGAAAGCCCAGAATGAAAAAAGTAGGAAGAGAGAGATGCAGTAGCAGCTCGTAGTATAGCAGTCCCCATGGCCCGGCTGGCTTGCCATTGGATGGTTACAGGTGAAGAGCAGTGTGGCTGTTAAACAGTCGCTAGGTGCTAGCTAGTTCCTTCACTTGTGTAGAAGCCCGAGCAGAAGAGTCTTTCAGTTACTTCAGGTCAGTTCAGCATGAGGGCAGCATGAAAATCAGAAGTTATCTCGTGTGAAGTAACAGTGGGTTTTCTGTGCCTCCTTTATCCCTGGTACTGGGGATTGAACCTAGGTCAATATGGTGCTTTAAATCAGTTATATCACGTAAGTTACAACAGTTCTCTTTGCTTCATTCTTCTGGCCAGTTGCATTGGCTTGTCAACTCTTACTGTTGGAGATCAAAGCTGAACAGAGTCTGCGTGGGAAGGGCAAGTGAAACTCTTCCTTCCTATATGGAAAAACAAACTGTTTTACTTGCCTCAGTTTTCCCCAAGTCATTTATGTCAATATGATTAAGAAAGTGTACCCTGGCTGGTAAATAATCTATGAAGCTTCCAACAAAGTTAAAATGATATTTTAGAGGTAATACTGAGTCCATTTCAATTCAACATAAAATATTAAGGACATTTTATGAACTGTGTACATGGAAAGTATAGGATTGTAGTGGTTAATAGCAAAGACTGTGTCAGATGGGTGGATGTCAGTTTGACTCCCAGACCTGGGACTTATATGCTGTGTATCCTAAAGAAAATAGTTTTACCTCTCTGAGCTTCATAGAATCAAAATATGAACATATAACTTCCTCAAGTTGTTTAGGACTTAGAGCAATAAGGACAGAAGCACAGTGATTGACACATGGCAAGCATCCAGTATACAACAGAGATTATTTAACAAAGATGAAAATCATAAGAGAAAGAAAATTGTACAGTTCTACCTTCAAAGCATTCACAGTCTAGTAGCAGCGATCCACAAGTTTTTTCTACGAAGAAACAATATTCTAAATTTTGCAAGCTGTTCATTCTCTTTTATAACCTTTCAAATCTCCTGTTGCAGAATGAAAGCAAGCATAGACATATGTAAATAAACAGGCATGGCTGTGTTCTAATGAAACTTTATAAAGACTGGTCATGGGCGATTTGGCGACCCCTGGTCTAGTAGAACAGCATGCAGTATTAAATGTTTTGAAGGGTAGAGCTGGTGCTTGTGTTGCCCTCTTTTTCCAAAAGGAATGGTGGGTGCACAGAAAAAATTTTTTTATCCTAGAGTTCTCCCTGAATGTATCTTATACTTTGCAAAGGAAATAGATAATGTGTAATGATGTCAGGTCTGATATTAAATTTTGTTACTTTTTTCATGAGCAATGAGCTTCTATAAAATAATAAATTAATATACCTAAACAAATAAATTTATAAATGTCAGTGATTAGATATCAACTTCGTGTGAAATATGACTCCAAGAAGAAAGCATACCCTGAGTCAGCAATTAGTTATGGCTGCTGAGTCCCCACCAAATCACTGTTTTTAAGGATTTGTTCTTTTTTATTGTAACAGTGCTTTGAAAGTAGTATCCAGCACTTGATACCCAAGTTGTGGTCATTCAAATAGTTTTCTAAGAATTCTACTGAGCCATGAGATTTTTTGCAAGGAAAATACTTGGCGTATAATCTAAGAAAACTAAGACAGAGTGTCTAATCAGCCACACCAGGATTCTGCATGTCTAGAGCCTCTAGCCGAGAATCTGTCCATAGCCTGTGTAATCAATTTTGTGCACAGTTTACACCATTAAAAGTTGGACATTTTATATATCATATTTCAATTAACTTTTGGTTGAAATTACTAATTTTTTACCCTACCTGTATTCTAATTACTAATTTTTTACCTCTACCCTAAACAGTAAGATTTTTTTTTTACTCACTCTACCCTTAATGATAATTCGTTTATTGTGTGAAGTCCAAGGTAAGGACTTCCTTCCGGTAAGGACTGATCCAGTAGCTCATATAAGATCACTAAAGTCTCTGTTTCTCTCTGTCTTTCTGGTTTACTTGCCATGTAACATCTTAATCCTAAGACTGGGTCTTTTCATATTCAAACAGTTACTACCAACAGCTTCTGCTTTACCTATTTCCTTCATTATATGCTACAAGAATGAGAAGGTATTTTTATTTCAGCGTTCTCAGAAAAAGATCGAGATTTGTTATTAGACCAGCTTGGGTTATTTGCTCACATCTAAACTATTCGTGGTGGCCAGACAGATAGGATGCTCTGATTCACTTATCCTTGGGTCATCTTCCCATGTGAGAAGTCAGGATGGACTTCGTTTCTCTGTGAAACTGGAGCTGTTGGAAATGGAAACAGAGGAGCGGGATGAGTAAGGAGACAAGCAAAGGAGGATGAGTGAAGGTCCTCTGTATTCACTGGTGAGCACTTTGTGCTGGTTGTTAATGACATACAGAAATAAAGAATGTTTTGTGGAGTATAACAACTCACTACTGTCCTCAGCTACCACCAGAGAATGTGGTGCTCTATTACTTGGAAAACTTGTGCATAGCTAGACCCAACATGTTACACATCTCTGTACTCTTTGGCCACTTCCAGACACATTAGCTCCTCTATATTTGTCCTTTCACATGCACTGTTCAATGTCTTATGCCTGGATAAAAGACACTCTTCTCTCTTCTTTGCCAACCCTTCCCATCTTGTCCTCCAAACCTCCATTAGATACAGGACATATCGTTCTGCCCCTTCATTTACTCACTGTCAGCCTCTTCACAAGTCCTGCTACCACACTGAGCTGAAACTTGATTTCTTAAATTCTAGATCGAATCTTCCACTTCAATATTCTAGAGATGTCTTTAACCCAGCATGCTACAAGTGGAAGTTGTTACCCTCTTCACACTAACTTCATTAGCTGCACTAGCTTCAATCCAAGTTCTAGGAAGATAGATAGATCAAATGATACATAGATAGATAGATAGATAGATAGATAGATAGATAGATAGATGGACTTGGGTATGTTTGTGTGTTTGTGCACATCATAGTTACATTTTAGAGAGAAATTATTTGAATCAAATTGAACTGCAAGAATAAACAACTTGTTGGTAATATTTTTAAACTCTAATAACCCCAGTGTCCTTAAATGAATAATCTTGTATAAGAATATTAAATTTTTATGTCACAAGTCAAAATATTATCAGTGTATCTGAAAATATGATAGCATATGTGCTCTGCAGGATCTTAATAGATATGCTAGAAATATTCCAAGCTCAGAGGAGTTTGGGGACATTGGATTAAACAACAGATTGCTCTGCTGCAGGACTTCTTAGGGCTTTTAGAATGCTAACTCAAACTGTGACTCTACAAGACAGGGAACGAGTATGCGCATTTTCAGACTTTTAAAAAAGCCATCTCTCTCTGTCTGTCTGTCTCTCTCTCTCACGCACTTCATTCCCTACACACACACACGGACACTCTTTCACAATATTCTGTAGCATATAGTTTGAGAACTATTTGTACTCCTTCAACTATCCTCCTGTACAAATATTATTTATCTTTTTCAAGATTCAGCTTTTCATACCAGTGATTAATAATTTACATCATGATTTGAGCTTTACCATCTTAGTAACCTGCGTCCCTCAGAGTTTATAAGGAGCACAATAGAAAATACTAAGTTACTATGACATGAAGCAAATAGAGAAGAATATGGCTGCTTGGTGTTGGTTGGAATCACCGTGGGATCAGGAAAGAGTGCAGAGACCCTGTTGCTGCCCACATACCACCCAGTGCCCTTTCTGCTCTCTTGAGAACCATAACTTTGTTCAGGGTTTGATCTTTTTCTCATGAAATCTTATGTCTTGAAAAAAAGTTAACCTGATCCTCAGATCTAGAGATGGGCCTGCTTAGCTTGTTAATAATTCCATCCGTCGCGCCTGTGTTCGTTTCAGGGATGGATCCATGACCTGCCCTTCACCAGCCAACACAACATGAGGGAAGACTACAAAGACATTCCCGGTAAAAGTTTCCTCAGTCATATGAAAGGAAGGTTTGAAATGGCCCATCTGGTCTTTGGGTATATTATCATGTTTGATTTGTGCTTGAGGGTGCTGTTTAACACCAAAGATGTTAAAGCAGAGAGATGGAAATAGCTAGGCTCCCTACTGAAAACCCTGGGTCTTATCTTGCTGAATTCTGTCCTTTCTCTCACTGTCTGAATATTTTTAAAGTCAACCTGTATTGAAGGTCCTGTTACTTGAGATTGGAAACATTCTAGATGTGAATAGGATGAAGTAAATGTGTAATGGAGTTTCTGGAGGAGGCTTCTGGGATCTTCCAAGTTCATCCTGTATCTATGTTATCCCTCTGAAACTTATCCCTCTGAAAGATTTTGTGTTAAATTACGTGGAAATATTTTGTGATTATCTGAAAGGTGCTATCCAATGAAGACTAATTTCCTTAACGATCTACATCTGACACAAAAACCATGCTAGCTGGGTGGTTGTAGTGAATGTTAAGTCTTGAAATTAACAGAAGTGGTTTTGATTCCCAAGGCTGTCTGTTTTTGGCTGTGTGATTTTAAACAAAACACTTAACTTTAGAGCTTCAGGGACAACTATGAAAAGTGGACAGGAAATTATGTATACCTCTCAGAATGTGTGTGTGTGTGTGTGTGTGTGCGTGCGTGTGCGTGTACGTGTGTATGTGTGTATGTGTCTGTGTGTGTGTTATGTAGTATAACGTGTGAAAGTTCCTGCCATACAGTAATTGTTAGTTCTCAAAGACCTGGCTCTCAACTAGGTAGAAAAAAATATAGGTTTTAGATGTGAAAGAAAGTGATTAGAAGAAGTAATCCCTGTAATACCTTTCTATCATTAACTTTGAGTTTCATGAAGCTAGGACAACTAACTTTCTTTACACCTTTTTTGCATTGTCCACCACACTTGGCGTGATGCCTGAAA
The DNA here is from genome assembly GCA_004026905.1 of Hystrix cristata. Taxonomy (NCBI): domain Eukaryota; kingdom Metazoa; phylum Chordata; class Mammalia; order Rodentia; family Hystricidae; genus Hystrix; species Hystrix cristata. The sequence goes on from PVJO010009909.1 coordinate 42,456, forward strand.
CAAAAATAGAATTCTTAATCATATACAAAGCAAAATTAAACCAAGGATTTTTAAAGATTTTGTCCAATTCTTAATTTTGTGTCGTACAAATTTTAGAGTGTGGCTGTCAATTCTGTAATACTCTTCCTGGGGGACAGAAACTGTTATGTAGAATTTTGAGGCTTGGTGGACATATGGCTTGATCAGGAAAGTACAGCAGAAGCCAGGTAATGTGACCTCTGAGGCTGGGGCGTGAAAAGTCAGGCAGCTTTCTCTGTGTCACTGGAACTCTCCCTCTTAGAACACCCATCTTGTATGTAAGTCTGACTCCTTCACAGCCACCATCCTGAAAGGAAACCTAAGGCACATGGAAAGACCATATGTAAAGTCTCTGGCTGACAGTCATAGCTGAGGCTAACCTTCAGCCTGCTACACATGAATGAGGAAGCTTCTACATGACTCCAGTACCCGCTTGTTCTAATCACTTACCAGTCAGTTAAGTATTTCAGCCAGCGGAAGTCCTAGACAGTATGAAACAAAAATAAGGCATCCTCAATGTGTCTTGTCTGAATTCCCAACAAACAATATTTGTGAGCAAAATAAGGTGGTGTTTGCTTTATGCAGCTCAACTTTGGTGTGACGTATTGTATAGTAATAAATAACGGCGACACCTGTCATCCTCAGTTTGGTTTCGCAGCTTAATGGATCGTGGCATAGGCTTCCTTTGTACAACAATAACATAGAATAATTTTGAGAAGAGTTTGGGTATTTTATGACCTTTCCTTTCAAACTGGGAAGTAATTATAAATACTCTGGTTAGTGATAGTGTTTAATATTTTATTAAATTGCCTACTTCCTAAATTTTGAGAAATAAGATAGTTTTCAATGTTTCTGAAATTCTCCTAATTCAGACTGATTCTGTATGTCTGGTTGGGAGATCTTATTTTTTGACACATTTCAAATCAGTTCCTTATAGAATGAAAAGCTAATTGAAGTCAGAGTAACCTTCCCTTCCAGTTTTGTTTTTCATTGCCTTTACCCGCCTACACTGCAGGCAGTGTTGAATCACACCAGACATTTTAGCATCTGGAAATCCTATAAATTCAGTTTGTGAATAAAAATATTGTACCATTTCCTGGCCATTTTTTTTGTTAAATATAAAAATTGGGCCTATCCCGTTGTAAATAATGATGAGGAATAAAAATAAATGCAAATTTCTAGTATATGTATTACATATATTTTTAAATAACCATCCATTAAATAGCTCTACAAATCAAGTAATTTAGAAAATGTGTTTTCTGACTAACACCCACTTCTAAAAATGAGATGATTCATTCATGCATTCATTCAATAAATATTTGTTGAGTACCGATTATGCGTTAACCATTGTGCTGGGTGGTGAGAATCAGAGGTGAGCAAACCCACGGATTTTTCTTAGAGGGATTCTGAAAGGCCATAACAAATGTTTTCCTGGTGATTACATTCCTCGGGCTGTTTTTGTCCCACTTCTGAAACAGCTGTACAAGGTCTTAGAAGCACATTTGCAATGTCTCCAACTGCTTTGTCACCGTTGGCATTAGGCAGAAAGAATCTTAGGTGGAGCTGTTCTTTTAGTAAATTAAACAGTGATCAAAACTGTGCTCATTTTTTCCACCACTATTTTTCATCAAATTTCCCATGACCACTAAGATACTGCGTGTGTGACAAGAGTATATACAATCGTATGTATGACAAAAAGAAAGCATTCACAGAGAAAACAAATAAGAAAGCATACTGAGCGAGGCATAATTTACTGTACAACTGAAAGAACCATGTATATGCAGGCTATAGAATATATTTTCCACTGTAAGATTTTGCAATGGACTTGTGTTGTTAAGCCCGACTAACATGTGTTCCCTTTCTAGCAAAAGCACCGTGATTCTTCTTGGGGAAGCCACTGCTGATCCACTCTCCATCTGTCTCTTTGAGCGTAGAGAACTGTGCTTCCCAGATTCAGGGGTGTGCATGTGACATAAACTGCCGGTCAGCATGTGACAGTTTTCAGGCTACAGCGATTGGCTCTTGGGCAGCTGTGTGACTCAAGTTCCTCCAATGAGAGCTTAACCCCAAATCCTGGAATAGTCTCAATCGAGGCCCGCTGAAGTTGCTGACAGGCTAAGATGTATATCCTTGGGGCTTCAGACAGCCATCTTGCTCCCATATGGGGAGACTGACCGAGAGAATAGAACTAATCCAGAATAAGGCCGAACAGAGCCAGTGGGAGAGGAATCATAACCCATAATATTGAAACCATTTTCCCCAAACTAGGAAAACAATTTTTTGGTTTTTATTAGTAAATTTGTCTCTTTTAGTGGCTTCTTCTACTTCCCTAGATGTTTATAAACTAACCAGTGTATATGTAATACTTAAACACCCACTTTGCTTTAATAAGCGGCCTTTCAAGCCATTAGAGAAAGATTTAGAGGTTAAAGAATGATGTGGTTGATAATTTATGTTTGAATCAGCCTCCTACTTTATAGACTATGTTAAAAAGTACCTATAAATATTTTCTCTTGGCATCTTCAGTAATCTTAATGGGTTAAGTGCCCAATGGACTCTCTGTGCTGTTCAGTTCACAGGGATCTACCTGAGCAGGCGTGGACTTCTCCATCATCTACCATTTCCCTTCTCCTGTTCCCATCACTGCCTTGAAGTCTGTGTCCTCTGCTGTTCAGGGTAGTGGATCTCTGAGTGGGTCACTAAAATACAGATTTCTGGCCTTAACCGCCATCAGAATTCTGATTCCTGTAAGCTCAGGAGGGAATCCAGAAATATACATTCTTTTTACAAGAAATCTTGTAATTCTAATCCACATGATCCACTCTTTGTGAAATACTACTTTAAGAGCTTAGAGTGCGAGAGGATTGTAGCCGGAGGGATCTTTACATATAATTAGTCCAGTCCTTTACCCCTAACATCCATCTCTAAGATATGAAAATTGAGACTCAGAAGTGTCTCAATTGAGACAAATTATGTCAGCACTAGAAGGCAAGTCTCATAACCCTGTCCAAAGCCTTTTCCACTCCCCTGGTATGGTCCCCAGACTCAAACCGAAACAGAGCATAGCAGTGCCGTCCCCCTGCAGTCTAAACTCAAGATTCAAGTTTTTCAAAAAGGAAAGAAAAATAACATGAGATGTCTTAGCTGCTGTCATGGTATCTTGCTCTGGTGGTTGGTCACTTAACTTTGCAAATAGGGCAGTGAATATCTCTGATGATACAGTTACAATTTACTAAAGATAGAGCATGTTCCCTGAGCATGTTCGTGCATTTTCTCTTTTAATTTTTACATCATCCCCAGGAACAAGTCCCTTGCATTGCCTCTGGATTTGCAAAGTGAGGTTAAGTAATTTGCCTTATCACTCAGCTGGACTGCAACTGTCATTTCAATCCTATTGGCACTGGTACCTTGACCTTCTTTTTCTTCTGTTTTTCTTCTTTCTCTTCCTCCCTTCTCCCTTCCCTACTTCCCTTACTTCACTTCTCCCCTCACCTTCCATTTTTTTCTCCTTCCTCCTCTTCTTTAGCCTCTTCCCCTCAAATACTAAATCTCTCACTTTAGCCCACAAACTTGTAAATGTGAGCCAAACATTTGTCTTAAAATAGTGATGGCTGGCATGTAGTTATACCATGGGGCCAATAGCTCTATCTTTGCCGAAGAGCGCGTGTTCTAAAATAAGAGAGAGATCAGCCTTCCTGGGGCATGTTAGAGGTCACTGAGACTGAATCTGCTGAAACGGAAGGCAAACTCTGGACTTTTCCTAATGATGATGATGGTGGTGAAGATGAGATCCAACAGTGTGTCTGACACTTATCAGGGTTTTGAATATAATATTTATTTTTTATTCCCAGCAACAGTCTGAATATGTAGGATTCATTATTTTTCCTACTGCTTATATGAGTACATTGAATCAGAGACAGGTTGATTGTTACAGTTCAAAGTAAGTGGTGGAGTTGGGAAGCATGTATTTGAGCCTCTCCAGCCTGTGTATAATAGAGAGATGACTAAAGGATACAATTAAAAGACTTGCTGAAATCAGAATAGGTAAGTCTCTCATTCCAAGTCTTTGGAAGTGTCCAAGAAAATCATGTCTCATTCTCCTTTGTATTTCTCCACGTCTCTGGGACAGTATTGATGCAGAAAGTAATGATAATACTGAATACTAACACGTGCTGAAAATGTACTCTCTGTGTTGGCTAGAGTGTGTACTTACCACTTGGAAGCACTGTGCTTAACCCTACATTCATCTCTCGAGTTGGGGACTGTTAGTAAATCCACCAACAGATAAAGAGGTTACATAACTTGCCCGATGTGGTTGCCCAAGTTGGTATCAAAGCCTTTTCTCAGATCCATTACTAAATTACTCAACAGAAGTACTTCATCTCCCCCAGTCTAAAAGTACCAGAAGACCCTGCACATCTTTTTAAGACTAAAGAGCTTGCTTGTCCCCTTGCAAAAACAGCCTCATTCCTTTGATAACTGAGAATCCTTCTGTGATATTATGTCTGGCATTGTCATTAAATGTTTTTCTATGACGCCAGAGTGCAGCTATCTTAACCTGAATATGACCCGTACTGGAGAGGCCAGGTTGGGTCAGGCCAGGACTCAGTTTCTCTCCAATATAAGTGAACTTTGTACTGTAATTTCCCAGAGAAATCCTGAAGTGGAGTCCTTGAATATACCCCAAAGGTTTCATTTCAGAGACTGGATTATAATTCCTCAACAGTGAATTGCCTAACCTAAAATCTAAAAGCCATTTAGCCACATTCTGCATGTGTGATTTTTTTTTTTTTTTGGTCTGGTTGTGGGCATTGAAGCCAGAAGCTCAAGTGTGTCAGGCAAGCACTCTATCACTGAGCTACAACCTCTAGTCCCTATAAATATAATTTCAATAAATTACTCTCCATTAAAGTTCTGTTCTTTTTTCTGTGTTTTTTTTTCCTTCTCTCTCTCTCTGTCTCTCAACCTAATAAAGCAGCTTGCCTGGATGATTTCCTGTCTGCGGTTTTGAGTCGGGTTAGAGTAGGTGGACTAAACTTGCAACTCATGGTCAGTTCTCTCCAAGTACCATCTGTACATCTCATTTGACAGTGAATCATACATTATTCTGTCTTTATATGTCTCTCATATTGCAACTTGTATTGTTATTTCAATTTTTTTGTTTGTGAGTCTTGTCTGTTCAGTTATCTTATAAGTACCTAGAGTCAGGGGCTATGATTTGTATTCTTTGTAGCCTCTATAATGCTGTTCAGTAAACTGACAATTAAAGGACTCACTTATGTCTGAGCTCTGTTACATGCCTTTTACATTGTGTGGGTTCCTGATCTTCATAAAGGTTTAAAGCTTTCTTGTTGTTCTAGGGCTGGTGATAGGTGCCCGGGAAGGCACAGCGAGAAGTGAAGATAATTAAGGTTAAGATCGCTTTGCTTATTTATACATCAGCTCCTCCATTCTGTATGACATCGGCAACTTTTCAGATCGCTCTATAGTTCAGCTTCCTTAAGTATTAGTGTTAATAGTTGTGCCTAAATTCTACAGTTGAATGAATAATTAAGTTAATGCATGTTAATTGCTAATAAGAGGCCCTAACATTTGACAAATAATAAATGATGGATATTATTAATATTACTATTATCAATACTCTTCAGCCAAAGACCACCAAGAAACGCCTAGAGTTGAACAAGTTGGGTGTTTTAGTCACAGCGAGAGAGAACACATAACACAGGGAACCATAGGGCATCTCAGTATATCGGTTTATGTTAGGTGAGTTGGGGAAGGGTTTAAAAAAAGCAGGGTTTTTTCCCTCTGGACTGAATGCATCAGGAAGTAGGGCGAATCCAATGATTCTGTAGCCAAAAAAATCTTATTTAGAAAAAGAGACTGCAGAGAGGTTGATCCTCTAAATATACCTTATATAAAAGTACGCAACTCCAGAATAATGCTAATGATAAGACTTTAATTGGTTACAAAGCAGTAGTCACTCACATTAGCCAGGAAGGAGGGAGCATAATCTTTTTTTTTTTGTCTTGTATTTTGGACAATGTTGAAATCTTTTCTGTGTTTGAATATTATTATGCAGGGGTCTTAGTTTTCTTTTTATCCATTGTGATCATGGAGTGGTTTTGTGTGATGTTGATAGTCTGTGAAATTGTGTTCAACAGAACATCAAGTCCTAGCTGATAGTATTAGACTAGCTCCTGGATGTCTGGTGTTGCTTTTGTCTTTCTCAGTATAAAGTAAGAGCTTTATTGAACAATTTTTACTAGCCAGAGGTTGTACTAAGCTATTTATCTACAGTAATTTACATCCCTCATATTAATTACATCCCTACCTTTATTAATTACATATCATTATTAACAACCTATGGATAAAGAGAGTCAGGCCCAGAGAAGTTGAGGAAGTGTGGCTAAGGTCACAGAGCTGGAAGTGGTGGTGCTTAGGAAGACCCAAGCCCACCCAGCTCCAAAGCCTGCAGTGCTCAGCCATGTGACAGCAAGATGACGTTAAGGACCTTGGCTGGACCTGCTGCTTTGCGAGCGGTCTCTCAGGCATTCAGGATCCTTTCCTGAAAAAGCTTTCAAGGTAGTATGAGATACAATAATAAAGAAAACTGTCATGATACGAGGCAGATTACAATCCAGCCTTGTCATAAATGCACGGAGGAAGGAGTGATACATTCATTCATTCATTCATTTAATTAATATTTATTGAGCATCTCCAGTGTGAGACACTATGCTAAATCCAAAGAAGTCAGTGTTTGAAGTGAAGCCCATAACCTCTTCAAAATTGTATTTTTGTAGGAAAGAGAAACAATAGAAAGCCAAACAAATAAATATAATTATGCATTCAGAAAAGGCCTATAAAGATAGAGAACAACACATCTTTAGATTAGATAGTAACGATATGAGTGTAGGCAGGTGGTTTGCCCTAATTTAGTGGCCAGGAAGGCTCTCTGGAGAGATAACATTTCAACTGAGACATAACAATTGGAAAAAACCGAGGAAAGAGCATCCTAAACAAGGGAAATAAAATGTTCAAAAGATCTGTGACTGGAATATGCTGAGGAGACCCTGGAAAATTAAGAAGTCACATGTTTAGAGGAGCACAATTTATAATAGCTAAATCTTGGAAATGGCCTATATGTCTCTCAGCAGACAAATAGATAAAGAAAAGGTGATGTTTATGCACAATGGAGTACTACTCTGCTATAAAGAAGAATGGATTTGAGTCATTTGTAGGAAAATGGATGCACCTTAAGACTGTAATATAAAGTAAAATAAATCAGACACACAAGCTTAGATGGCACATGAGAAACTCAAAGCATAACTAAATTAAAGAGAAAAATAAAAGACAAATAATAGAAAACAGAGACAGATCTTTTGCAAATGTGATGGGGACCCAGAGACGGATGGGGGGAACTTTAAAAGCATTAAGATGTGTCGTGTACATGTACTAAGTACTCACAATGAAATCGTTATGTATTACAAACATGTACTGACAAAAATTATAATGAAAAACAATAAAGGAGACCCATGGCAGCTAAAGCCACATGACTTGAGATACCACAGAATGGATAGCTTGGCAGATCATCAGGACCTCATAGAACCAAAGAATCCGATTTGTATCCTTAATGCAGTGAGAAACTATTGAAGGCTTTTAATGGTTGAATTGATTGTGAAACAGAACCTAAAGAGGACTTGCTAGCAAAAGGGCACTTAGTCGGGCTATTGAGGATGAATAATACCAACAAAGGTGGAGAATGATGTACCCCAAAGTGAGTGATCACAGTTTCCAGAGTCAGGGAACTACAGAGCAAGTGCGGAGGTTGATGAGTCATCCTGAGCACACTGAGGGTGGAAAGTGCAGTAGGAAGGTAGCCCTGGAAATTGTCCTTGAGCTCAGGCTGTTGGGCATGACGTCCAAATTTCTATAGATGATGAGGAGTCATAACACTGAAGGGCAGAAGACTGACGAGTGAAACCAAAGACTTCATGTGCCCCTCCTGCTACTTTCTTACTCCTATGGATTGGTTTATGAGTACTCATTGGCCTTCTCAGACCAAATGCAGTGAAAACAAAGCCACAGAACAGATTTGCTAAACAAAACCAGTACAACCGTTGAGCTTTTTGATATTAGAGGGATTCATTTGTCCACGTTGCTGATGCTTTATGTTGTGATGACTGTTACAAATTAAGTAATTCTCAAAAAGCCTCAGATTTCTGGGTTTTGGCAGGCCCAAGGGAAAGCTGATCAATATTCTGGACAAACATGAGGCTTTTCTATTTGTGTAACAAGAGATTTTAAAAAACTGATCTTTTCATAGTTTTGTCATTTTTACCGTTTGTGAAGTCCAAATGAACACACAGACCTATTGCGGTTGAACAGAGCTTGGTCTTCTGTTTGGAGAAAATACCAGAGTGGCTGTGGGCCTGGAGTCTGCTCCTGTAATAGGATCATCTGGAACTCTGAAGAGGAAAGAGATGTCCCAAATGTTGTGTTGTATGTCCTGCTGTAACCATTAGAAGTAACGAGTTTTGCAGTTCAAGTAACAGAGTCAGCTAGTTTAGGGAGCAAATGAGAAGTACTTAAATGAGAGTGAGGGATATTGCTTATTTTTGATCCCTAACATCTCTCCAACTTGTATATGGCAACCACATATCACAGTCCTCTGGAAAATCACCTCTTCCCATTGCAATCCCAGGCTACAGTAGAGCTGGCTTTCTCTCTGGTGCCAGCCCAGTCATGGCTCATGTCTATCAGCCTGTATCACATTCTCACAGGCCTGGAGTATTGGTGTGGGATGGTCACCTTGAGCCATTAAGAAGCATTAAGGCTTTACTGGCAACTCGGGGAAGGGGGTTCACTTTCACCACTGAGAATAAACCTAGTGCAGAATAGTGCTTGGAGTTTCTGGCAGCCAGCTCATGAACACAAGGTATAAGCCTGTGAAAGAATTGAGAGGAAGCGCTGCCAAAGAGCTTCGGATACTGGAGAATGAGAAACAGTTACAGCGCTTGAGCCCTAGACCACTCAGTACCTGAAGCTAAATTTTTCTCTGGTATAATATGATAAACTCATTTGTCCTTGCTTAAGCAAATTTGAGTTGGGTTTTTCTGTCCTTGCAATTGCAAGATACAAAGGAGTAAAAGGATGCATTTAAAACCTAGGGACAGGACAATTTGGTAAGAGCACGGGCCTGAAAGGAGAAAATAGGGAGGCATGGAGAACCCCTGCCATGTCTACCAGTGAAGCATGCCTAATTTGGAGAAACATCTGTGGTCAATCTTCCAGGCCTAGACTGAAGAGAAAGCTAATAGGACCAGCCCTCAGTTTCCCTAGGCCTGATGGGTTTCCTGGGATGAGGGGATTTAGTACTGAAAGTAAGGCAATCCTGGGAAAATGTAGTTGGTCCGTCACCTTAGATTGGCTAGATACAGACCATATTATCCTATACTAGACTAGGGCAGGATCTTAGCTTCATGATATTCCAACAAAAACTGTGGTTTTAGGAGCCATGCAGACGTTCCCAGCCATGTTCTCCTTGTTCATGCCTCTGGTCAGTGGCATCCTGTGTCTTTTATCTTTAGACATACAATAGCAATCCTTGTAGGCACTTCTGTGGAAGTAAATAATGTATTGTTGTGAGTTTTGAGATCGGTAGAAAGAGGCCATACCTGTTGACCAGGCATGTACAACTCGGTGGAAGATGGTGGCTGCACAAAGGAGAGGCAGAAATGACCTATCATGGTGCATATTTACCTTGTCCCATTACAGGATCCAGGGCTATCATGGATGCTTTCTAGAAATCAAAGTATCTGCTGGAAGAGAGAAGGATGCTCAGCTCTGTGTCTCTAGCCTCTTTTCACTGCTCTTTAACAGTCAGGCTTTTATCACCTAGATTTCAAACTGATAGTCTGGTGTTCCAATTTGAGAAAATGGCTCTAAATTATGGCCACACATTTAAGTTGTTTGAGAAGCTTTTGAAAATATACCAATGCCTTATTCCTCTCACCCAGATTAACTGTATCTGAACACCCAGTGTAGCCCCTCAGACCTTGGTGTTTTAGAAGTGTTCCCTGGGATTTTGCTAATGCACAGCTGAGTTCAGCTTCTCTGGAGCAGACTATTCATGAGGAATAGGCTCTACTGGTTGGTGAACGAAACTCATCAGCAAGGCAGCATCTTCATCTTAGCACCGAGTGGAGAAAGTACAGCCAAGTGTCCCGATGATTGGAGACATTTTCAGCCTCCTAACTCAGAGTGCCTGAAAGCTGATCTCCTCAACCCAGTAACTCATAATTCACACATAATCTCGTCTTAAACTCCACAGTGCTAAGGTCTCTATGTTGGCCTCTATTTATCGTGCCCACATAAAGGTGAGGAAGGAGAAGAGCTAAGGCTGTAATTCACAAGGAGTATTGTATTGTAGGACAGGAAGCAGCCCCCCAGCCATGACATTTGCTCACCTTCCCACAGGGGTAGGGGTCTGGTGTGTTGTGAACAGTCACAGCCAGGGGGATGGGAGTAATTTAGGATGCTCCCAGGCTTACTCTAAGGACATAATGTGCACTGCCCAGTAAGGGGGACATGAGGCAGATAAACCCTCCTGAAGGGCCCAACTGTGGTCATCGTAACCATGTTTCCACAGAAAGAATCACCAGAGGAAGAGGCAGGGACATTAGTAGGCTCTCATCCCGGTTGCTCCCCATCAACCAGCTTAGTGCTTCTTCCATGCTGCCCATGCACAAATGGATGTTCTGTGGCAAGAGAGCAGTGAGCAGGGGAGAAGAGAAATATGATGAAAGAAGTGTGGGTGAGGAGTCAAGAGGTTCTTGGAGAAATGTTGGAATTTATTTAGAAATAGAGTTTGGAATCCAAGTTGTCAAAAATACAAGAGGGAAAAGGTTCTATACTTTTATCCTAAGCAGGAGCATAAACTTTAAGGGGAGAGCGTGGAATCCAACTTTTAACACCTAGAATATGGAGTTAGTATGGTGTGCTTGATCTGGCTGAGCATGCCGCTCCCAAAGCAGTTCAACTTTACACACAGTGGAGTATTACTCTGCCACAAAGAAAGATAAACTTAAGTCAGTTATAGGAAAATGGATGCATTGTGAGAATATGTTAAATGAAATAAGTCAAGCTTAAATAATGCATTGTTTCTCTTATATGGGAAACTTAAATTATAAAGAACGAAAGAAAAGACAAATAATAGGAAGCAGGGAAACAGATCATTCTCAAATGGGAATGGAATCAAGATGGAGGCCCTTTGAGAGTTGGAGGGAGGAGAGAGGGAAAGGAGAGGAAAAGGTTGAAAAAAGGAATTGGTGTGTGTTATGTACATATACCAACTCCACACAAGGAATGTAACTGTTATGTACTACAGACGTGTACTAATAAAAATACATAAATAAACAGAAAACAAGACTTCTGGCTGGCAGAGAGTCTTGGTGCCATGTGGACAAACAGGCCCACAAGTCTCAGCTAGGTATAACTTTGCAGCTTAGTACATTTTCTACTTAGAAACAGCACTTACCCAAAGGACACCCTAGAGACTTCCTGCATCCTTACCCACTGCCAAATGGACCCTCTTTCAGAACAGAAAGACATTTTTTCTCCAACTGTCACCCACTCTGGGCAGAGTCTATCTAAGTACAGTTATGAGGTAAGCGCTGAATAAATCTTTGCTTTGGGAAAGGGCAGTTGGAGGATCCTGGTGATTGAACTCAGGGTCTTTGCACTGAGCTACAAACCCAGCCCTTTTTAAAATGTGTGTGTGTGCGCTTCTTTTTTAATTTTAGGAGAAGGTCTTGATAACTCACTAGATTTCCCAGGGCAGGCTGGAACTTCTGATCTTCATGCCTCAGCCTCTTGTACTGTGGGATTACAGCATGGACCACCATGCCTGGCTCAGATCTTGGTTTTTGGAAAAAAACATCACAGTCCTAATGAGATTGCTCTAGTTCTACCATTCGTAATTCTACCATTTCTTACAACCTATGTCATGATGTTGTGTTTTTTTTTGTTTGTTTGTTTTTCCAATTTGCATTTTTTTCTTTCTTTGCAACAGTAAACCATATTATTTCAGACTAGTCAGACAGGTCTACATAGATGACCGAACATAACAAATTGGACCAAGTTTTCAAAGAAAAGAGTTTTCATTATTTGAAAATATGCCCCATAAATCCAGTTAGGACATTAAATTTCTATTGAGAAGTACTTAAGGAATCTATATTGAGGGATGCTCATTCAATGCATAGTTTGGAGTGTCTGCTATATGCTGCTGTGATCATTGTTGGAATTATAATGGGGAAAACAGTTAATCCCTACCCTTAAGACTTTTACAGTAGAGTGGGAGTATAATAATTAATTAAGAAATTAGTGTTTGTAGAGTAACGGTCTCTAGTATGGTTGGCAAGATGGATCTTTTTCATGCAGCTTAAACAACATCTGCTCTTCTCCCTCAAAGTTTTCTTTCATGCTCCCATAATTCTTGGCAAACTTTTTTCATTATAGAAAGTATAAAGGGCAACAGTGGCCTGCTCCAGTTTGAGGGGTTGCAAATTCTGCCTCAATAAAGCAGGATTGTATGAGATATCCTCGGTGTGAGGGAACCGCCTATTGAGCACATGACCTTTCTACCACAAAATAATGAATTCACATGTTTTTGCCAGTCTGATAAAAGCCAAGTATCTTTCTGTACTAATATCTGCAAACAGCATGAGGGTGTGTCTTCCTTTGCACATCTCTAAATCACTCCTCACCCGAAGTCCCAGCCTGTCCCCAGGCAGTGGGGAGAAGGGGGTTCTATTATCTGGCTTTGCTGATAGGCCGAGCTAATGGCCATCTAGGATGGAAGAAACAGAACACCAATTTAAATCATGAAAAAAGTCAGTGAATCTATCATCATTAATCTTGCTGTCAGTTTTAATTTTGGGGACATTACCTCACTCAACACCAGTTGAAAAGAGCTGCCAAAACCGATGATGTCATCATCGCTAGCCAAGTCTGACCCTGCCTGCTGATTCTCAGAGCTCAGAGCAAGTTAATAAATCCCCCGGCACTTGGACACACAGTGGAGTTTTATTACAATGAAGGTATAACCCATGATGTTGTTTCAATTAAATGGCCTGAGAAAATACTTTCTTGTATTTAGCAAAACTGTAAAACATGATTATCCTCACGCATTTGGGCCTGTTCATTGTGCTGATGTGATGATTATGTATCCTCTTCTCCACCTCTCTCTCCTTCTCCCTCTCTCTCTCACTCTCGCTCTTGCTGTCTCTCATGCACACATGAAATATCTCAGAGGAAAGTAGAAGGAATTTCACATGTGATTCTAAAGATGCTACATATTCCACACCAATATCTTTTCAGAGTCACCACCTAATAACCTCGTTGGTTGCTGCACACCTACATCGCAGCACTGAAGTATCCGGGCACCTATCGCATGAAAAGCAGTTGAGGGCAGTGTGAGACTTGGCAGTGAACACAGTCTCAGCTGTATTTGAAAGGGGCTGGCACCGTGGGGCAAACCTGGGGACTAGCAGCTGATCACTGAAACCTCAGACCCTGATGCTTTCAAACACTTAAGAATAATTTCCTTTGGCGTGTTTCTAACTTTGTTTTTACTGGTCTTCTTACTCATGGCCCATCTGAGGTCCTCGGGCCTGACCCTCTTGTGAAGTCATCTTGCTGTTCAGGTACCGACACGTCCAGGGCATTGCAATAGCATCGACACACAGGGCCACAAACCCGGGCCAGAGCCTGCCTGCCGTCACAGCTGCCGGAGAGCTGAGCCGGAAGTTGCTGAAGTTGTTCCAGCCTGGTTCTCTCCTGAGCAGCTCAGAAAGTTTCCGGAGCACCATACTTGGTACGTGATGGAAAGGAGAGATGTTTTGAAACACTTCTTCGGGGTGGCATTATGTATCTATAATATACATAGAAACACACAGTGTAAAGTTTTCAAGCAAAATGAGGATTGGTCAGCATCTGCACCTTGGCCTGAGACCCCAGGAGTCCCTTCTCTCTAGATTATTCCAAGTGACTCCTCCTGAACTCTTCTTTCTCCCTACCCAGCAAGCTCCCCTAAATGGCCCTCATCAATCATGCCAGACTGTGCACTTGGCTTTGCACAGAGCACAAATGAGAATGAGCGGAAGACCCCCGAGCTCATTTTTCATGCCCATCTCAAACCGGATCTGATCCTAGGTCTCCAGGGGTGAGTGTGCAGTACACAAATTCACTGTCCCTTCTGCCCTCCCAGATGGAGGCCCTTCGAGAGTCTTCATTATTTTTTTAATGGTCTACTATAAAGTATATCTATGTACAAGATACATCGCCTGATGTAAGAATCCATAACTGCATCCTGGTGTTTATGGAGAATTGTCTTGACATACTTGTTAAACCTCGATAAATATGTTTTTAATAACTATATGGTATTTAACATATAATAACTGTCTTATTAAGTCTAAATTAAATCCTTGCTCATGACACTTAATTTAAAGCGTGACCAGTGTTTTTCTGGTGGTGAGGACACTTCTTGGGGAGAGAGGAGAATTTTAAGAATCATGTTTTTGATGATGTGATTAAACTCCATTGTTTTAAATTCGTATATAGGGGATCTGAATGAAAAGAACTTAGTTATAAGATGGGGAAATTGACTAGTTAAAGGGCCACACTCAGAAACCAATTGTTCCAAATGTGCACATGAGTCTAAGGTGTGTTAAGAGAAGAATTGAGACAGCTCTCTTTTTTGATCTTTGTGCTCTTTTTTATTTATTTGTTTTTTGCTGCCCAGGACGAGGGTGGCAGAAAATGCTGAAGGACCCAAATTAGACTGCAATGCCCTTGCTTCCATTATAGGTGATGCCCGTCCTTTTCATCGTTGCTTTTTGTCACTTCACTCATTTTGCCCCTCGTTTACTCAGTTCTCCACCTAGGTCCCTACAAAAGATATACACATTCTTTCAGGTTCTAAAATTTGACATCTTCAGAATTCCTCCCAATTGGAGAAAGAGTGGACAGAAAGAGACTTGCAGGGAATTGGTTGGAGAATTGGATGCGGTGGGTAGAGAGTGACTGATTGTTCAGGGAGGTTCCCCACGCTGCTTTACGGTAGCAAGGGGCAGATGGTGGGTATGAGTTTCAGTCAGTTTATTCTGTGGAGTTGGCTTACACAGGAGGGGCAGAAAGCCCAAGTAAGAGTTAGGACAAATCAAGAAAAAGGTGGAGAGACTGACGCCAACTGTTGAAGGAGTCAAGGAAGACAGAGTTGTTATCAGGAAAGACTCTGTGAAGGAGGTGGCCCTTCAGCAGGGCCTCATTAGCCTTAGGTGGGTAACATTAAGCTCTGATAAACATTAAGCACGCACAACTTAGTCTAGACAAATAGTTCCATAGACCTTGGCCAGCAGCTTCAGCATCACCAAGGAACTTGTTAGAAATACAAATTCTTGGCCCTTATCCAGATCTAGAGAACCAGACCAGCACCCTCCAGCAACCAGCACCAGCATCCAGCACTTGAATTTTATAAATCCTCAAGTGACTTGGAGGAATGCCAAAACTTGCGAACCACTGCTCTCTACCAAGATTGGTCAACTCAGCACTTGTGACATTTGGGGTGCACAAATTCTTATTTTGAGGGCCTGTTCTCTCTCCGCATTATAGGATGGTTAGCCCCATCCCTGGCCTTTATCACTAGATGATGGTAGTATCCCCTACCGCAGCTGTGAGAGTAAAATTGTCTCCAGATGTTACGAGCTGTCCCCAGGGAGCAAAATCACACCCCATGGTTGACAATCACTGTTTGAGAAGGACAGCATAGGAAAAGTTACTGTGGTAGGAGTCTTGGAGTGTGTTTGAGAAACAAGGAGTACTCCAGGATAAAGACTCTTACATACAAGAATGAAAGCATTAAAAAATAAGCTAGAAAGGTAGGGAAGAGCCTGAGTCTGGAAATCACTGAATTATTTGTTTGGACTTCAGAGGGCAATGAGATGTTGGTGAAAGTTTTGGGTAGAGGGTGACATAATAAATCTCTGCTTTGGAGCATATTAAAGTAGTAACTTTCAAACTATTTTGAAAAATATATTTCTGTAATGGTGCAGGAAATATACATATACCTTTAACAAACCTGTTGCACATAATTACTTTGAATGCAGTCTGACCTTTACCTATTCTGTCCTATTCTATTTTTTTTTTCAATGCTGGTTGTTACATGCTAAATGATGTGGCATTGTGCAGTTTGGAAAACACTAGATTAGAAACTAGAGACATTGAAAATAAGGGAACAAAGAAATTAGAAGACTATTTTCATAGCCCCTGCAAAACATAATGGTAACCTGATACTAAGGTGGCAAAGAGACCTAGGGAGGAGCTTGCAGAGTCATTTCAAATATAGAGACAATGAAGAAGACATCAGAAAAAAAAGTCATTTATTTGCACCAATGTGAATATATGCCTAAATAATAGAGTTTGGGAAGGCTGTTTTTCTGTACTAATTGTGGCAGGAAGGAGGCAATATTTCTGACCGTGGCCCTCCTGAGTTTGATCTGCCTAGCATGGGAGAAATAGCTGGTAAAGCAAGAAAACAGGCTGTAGTGTGAATGAGGGTCAGGGTTGGAGTTGTGGATTTATGAATCATGTCCATGCAAGGCCTGGTGGATGAGGTCACCAGAGGAGGGAGAATGTGGTTTCTGGGACTAATAGCCTCCCTCTGTATATTGATATCTATCTGAGTAATAATATTCATTTCTAGTGTAATAAAGGCTCACTCAGCAGATGGTATCACATCATAAATAAGTCAAAGCAAAGCAAACCCAAGATGTGATACTTGCCCTCGAGAGGCTATAATTCATTTAGGTCCCCTACTATGATCTGAATAATACTTTCATATGTATGGACTACCAACTATTAGCCGTACACTATTTTAAATACTGAGAATAAGGCAGTGAGAATAAATGTCCCTGCCAGCATACAGCTTAGTCTCTAGTAGATGGAAATGAACAATAAGCAAAACAACAAGCAAAATATATATTATATAAGATGGTGGTAAATGCTGCAGGAAAAATAAAGCATGGTTGTGGTGTGTCACGTGAGGGAATTTCAAGCTCAGATCAGGGTGACTGAGCCCCTCGGGAGTCCCTGGTTTCTTGGGATGACTGGTATCCTAACAGGATATTTACATACTCTAAGGAATAGTGAGGCTGGTCCCGGCAGTGCCAGGCAAAGCACGGGGGAGGCTGAAGAGCGAAGGTGGGAGGCAGGGGTGAGGGTCTTACTAGGAATACTCAGCTCTGGGAGCTTCTTTCCTCCTGCTTTGGGGTTATGAAGTCCTGCTTTTTTATTTCTGTTTTTCTCATCTTTCTGCACACCCATTTATTAATCTTGTACCTTCCAAAGTGTCTTTCCATCTTATATTTTCGTTTGGAAGTCACAAAACTTCCCGAATCTGAAGATTTTAGCACTGGCTTTCATGACAGAGGAGAGTTATCAGTTCTGTGGTGTAGGTGTCTACACTTAACTGACTACAGGAAATGTTCTATGGAATGTTTAAGTTATTACATGAAAATAGGACCTTGTAGTAAAATATGTTTGGGAAATATTGGTCTAGACAGATTTAATGGAGTCTTGACTGTAAGATTTCACAAAATCTTTTGTGTGCTGTTGGGCATTACAAATCTCAAAAAAGGAAGCAGAGTATCCATGGTTTTTCAAAGTTATTTGACCGTGAAGCCCTTTGTTATGGGTAAATATCTCAGTGGAGCATTGTTCCAAGGCACACTGTTTGGGAAACAGTCAACTGGTTATATTATATAATGATAGGCAAATAGTTTGGCCCCTCTGAATCTTACTTTCCTTATCCATAAAATGAGAGTGTCAGACTGCTGCCCAAAGAGTTTTAATAGTACCACAGGGCTATGTCATTGGCCTTGAATTTGTTCAGGATTTTATCAGTGACCTCAGTGAAAAGAAAAAAAAAAAGAGATCGTTATTGCATCTGAAGATGGCGCAAGTTTACAAGTGGTGGTTAATAGGTCAAATGACAGAATCAAGACTTAAACTTATCTCGACATGTTAGAATGATAGGGAAACTCTGCAGAAAATTGAATAAGATAAATTTGTAGCTCCACTTTTAGTTTCAGAAAACTAATTTTGAAAGTGTAAGATGTGGGAGACCAGGCTTGATAGCAGTCTGTGTGTGTGTGTATGTGTGTGTAATTAATAATTCAATCAATCTGTTTGTCTATAGGGCTCAAAAAACTTTGGAATATGAAAATAGTATGACATAATCCTTTCTTTTAAAGAGTAAAAGTATACCTTATCAAGTTAGGAAGATAGACATATACACAAAGTGCAAATGAGCCTAGACTGAAATATTACTTGAGTTGTGAATTCTGCATTCACAACTCTTTTTAACTTGAATACCAACCTCTCCAGGACAACAAAAACGTTTGTTTAGGATTGTCCGATGCTGTGAAAGGCTTGACTTTTTGCAATTAACGATGGTCAGGGTCTAAGACAATTGAATCTGCTTTTAAGATGAGAAAGCAAGAGAATAATGAGGAGGAGGAGGATGAAGAGGAAGAAATGGAATCAGAAATAGTAGCAGAAGACTAAAGGTGAGCTGTGTCACTCAGGAGCTATTTCTTTCTGACAATTTCCAGTGCTTTCAGAGGTGTGCATGTATGTTGAAACTTAGGGAGTTTTTGAGACTGACAACCATAGTGTGAATCCCTTGCAGGTCATGGCAACAAAAAAAGAGCATGTATACTTCAGGGGAAATTTACCTAAGAAGAGCAGGCCCAGCTCACTGGATTCTTGTTTTAAGAAGCCTCATCCAGTCCAACTCACAATGAAATGTTTCTCCTGAAGGACTTTCAGAAAGTAGCATATGTATTCAGTTTTTCATTTTTAAGTGATAAGAGCAAAATTATTTTTAAGTCACTTATTTTATATTAGGTTTAGAGTTTTTGTGTATTCATGGGCTTACTTAGAACAGGCTTTACTCCGTGTTCAAGAAGCAGCTGTGTCCGAAGTTAGAGGTATTTTTGTGACTCCTGTAATGGAAATGCTTGTAGGAATGGAACCACCTAGGAGATAATACTCTGTGGAAATTGGGTTGGGGAGAAGGTCTGAGATCATACGTGAGGAGGGTGAAGCTTCAAGTGCCAGTAGGAATTATTCAGGCAGACAAGAGAGAAAAGAACAAAACTAGCAGAGGAAGTTGTTAGTGGGCCAAATATCATAGAGGCCAATAGTGTGACTTCCACCTCTCAAACTACTGTACTCTGTGACTAGATTATTTTTTACCATAACTGTGGAATATCCATTATCAAAGGCCCAAAGCGTGATTTTAGGCAGGTGGTACAAATTCATGGCATCAAGTAGAACTTGATCCTGTAAGTACAGTGTTTTTCTTTTTAAAATTCTCTTTTAATCCTTCTGATGATGGCAAAGAGAACTGTAGATTTATCTGGGCATGCACACCAATGGACTTTTAAACAACAAGAGGGAACATTTAAGTTTCTCTCTCTGTTCCTCCGCTGTCTCATCTCCAAAATGAGGAAGGCAACAGGGACTACGTCATAGAGTTGTGACAATGAAATGAAACATTATATGTAGAGCATTCAGACTGGTGTTTGACACATACCAAGGTCTCAGTAAATATTTCCTATTATTACATTGAATTTTGCTGCTCTTGTTTTCTGAGGCAGGCAACATATATCTGACTAGAGTTTAATATGATTTTGTTTTTATTAATTTATTTTACAATTAACAGTCCCTTGCTATATATTGTAAATGATATTGGTTTCTTTTGGAAATTAGATTTATGACAGTAACAGATAATAAAAGTTGTACCACGCAACTCATGCAAGCAGAATATGAATGAGTGTGTTTGGGGAAATATAGACCCAGATGATCTCTAAGGATCTCTGCAGTTCTAAATGTCAGAGATTTGTACTGATGAAGGAGGGAGGCCCACAGAGGATAGGAAATTTCCTCAAGGTCACCGGGCTCATTAGTGGCAGAGCTAGGAGCATATCCAAGACTCCAGATGCTCAGACTCACGTCCTTCCCTCTGGAACTTGCTCATGGTCCAGAGCCCTGGGACTCTTCTCAGCTGAGAGAGCCCTGTCATGGCCTTGCCCTGGCAAAAGGTGTGTGGCCAGGGGTGCGGCCTAACAGAAAGCTCAGTGTGAGGCTGCAGCAACCCTGAGCCGCGTCCTGAAACCAACAGTTGCCTGCTGTAATATTGCTGCATTCTTCCTCAGCCCTAACACTGCATTCAACACCGGGAATTTGGGTGGGCCCAGAGTGCCTTTAGTATTACTGCTATAATTCAAAACATCCAAATTATTATTTTCTCCACGAGATGAAGCCAGGAGAGCACTGTTAAGTGGAGAGAAAAGTGTTTGTTACGCTAGGCGTTCCAACAAAATGTCCTCCTTTGCCATTAAATCATAGCATTTCTAAATGAAATGATATTTTGCAAAATTTGGCAGTGACTGAAATTTGGACATTGTGCAGGTTTCTGTTTTTTTCTCTTTCTCATTTTGTGCTTTTTCTCCATGTTGTCCCCAGCACTACTATATTTACTGGCTTTACTTTTCTTGTTTGACTTCCTTATGACCCATGTTGTCCATTTTCCCCGAAGACCTCAGATAACTTGATTTTCTGCCCACAATTTATCATTTTAATAAATAATGAGACTGATAAATAGAGGCTGGAGAGTAGAACCGTTTGGGTTGTTTTTCAGAATCCCCCTTTCTGAAGGATTAATTGTACACAGTTTTATGAAAAATGATGTGCTTGTTACCATCACACCCCAAACAGAAAATTGATGAGAGCATATTGACATGGCAATTAAACCTGCAAAGGCTGAAGGTTCTTGATAAAATCTATGAAAACGACTTTAAC
This sequence comes from Hystrix cristata, assembly GCA_004026905.1. Classification (NCBI taxonomy): domain Eukaryota; kingdom Metazoa; phylum Chordata; class Mammalia; order Rodentia; family Hystricidae; genus Hystrix; species Hystrix cristata. Next base: position 63,396 of record PVJO010009909.1, read on the forward strand.
CTTATTAAACCCTCTACTGGACTCTTGCGTTCAGTCTTATGTTCTCTGTGAACAATACTGATATGCACTACCCCTATCCTATTCACCTCAACTTCCACGAAAGACCTCTCGGTGGAATTAACGTTCTCAGGTCCCAGTCATTTCTTTTGCTTCGTGGACAAAGCCTGACCATTTCAGGATTGTGTTCCGCATCCTCCCTTCCACTGAGGTTGGAGCTCAGAGACTAGGTTTAGCATCTGAGGAAATCCATTGACAGCCCTGGGATGTGTCTGGGCCCACAGCTGGGCTGCTCCTCCTACAGGACCCAGGGGACATGGGGTAGGAGATTGCAAATCAGAAATCTCTCCCTGTCGTCTGGCTTACATTAACAAAAATTCCCCCTGTGGATTGAGAGGCAAGACTTGACCTGTTTGTTCTCCCTCTCCCTGGCCAGAGAGCACATGATGCCTTCTTTTTCCATGTCCTTGAGCATTACCTCTCTGTACAGTATGTGTGACTGTATCTCTCTTTGTAACCCATCTTTATCTCTTCCTTGCCAGCTCTCATTTCTTAAACAGTTATTTCAACTCCTAACTTTGGAATCTGGGATCAGAGCTCAAGGCACAGAAACAATAAACGAGAGCAACTCTGTTCTCTGACTTGACTTGGGAATGGGAAAGTCTCCGTAATCTAGTGTCTTGCTCTTCATTCATTTAATCCATTCACTCAACAAATACTTACTAAGAACAGCACCAAGCACCATAGTAGGAACCATCTGTGAACAAAAAAGACAAGATTTTAAGGTGCTTATCTTCTTGGGATCAGGAATGGCTTCATAATTTGCAAGGCTCAGTACAAATGGAAATGTTGAACATTTTTGGTAAAAAAAAAAAAAAAAAGTTAAGAATTTCAAGACAGTAAAAACAGATCCTTAAATGAAGCATAGACCCTTCTAGGAGTGGAGCCCAGTGCAACAAGCTCAGGTAACCCATGTCTGAAGCTGGCCCTGGTACAGGTAAGTGGAAAGTTAATTTGTGTACCTTGATGGAAGGAAAATCCAAAGTGATGACCAGACGCCCAGTAAGTCTACTTCCTGTGGGACTGGCAATTGTTGGATTCTTCTTCAATGCAGGATTTTTTTCTGGGTCTCTGGCCATCACTGTCTATCATTTGTTGTTGGGCAAATTACTGGCATCTTGCTCTGAGTAGCAGGATGATGGCTTATGGAGAGTCATTATACATGGGTGTTCTGAAAGGAATCATGAGCCCAGAAAAATGATACTTTTTAAGATTAAAATGAATTGAGATACTTCTCATGATTGCTTCCCATGGCCTCCTGAAAATCCTCTAAATACCCAAATGAATAAAACTAAGTATGCTACATGAATACAGAAATTGCTATAGCTGCGGGTACCTGTTGTTCTGGTGCTATAGGATAACCTGTTTTAAAGGGACCCGGCAGACTACCAATGCAGTAAATGGGTTTAGAGTCTAATTTCTCAGATAATCCATGCAGATCCTAAATGCGATTTTGAATGCAATGCTTGCTTGCAGATATCTGTGAATGACTCTTCCGAGGTTCCTAAATTTCATCCCTAAACTTGGCCAGCCCCTTCCTTCACCCTTGTCCAAATATTTCTCTTTCATCCAAAAGTAATGAAAAGAGAGCTGAACCTCGGACAGTGGAATCTGTTAACTTCATTGCTGGAAAAATTACCAGGAACACGAATCCCAATTCTAAGCCCCACTGACAAGGAGGGAAACTCAAGGAAATGTTCTAGAATACACATCCTGGACTCTTATGAAAAATAAAAGAAATCATGTAGTCTTTGGCAATGAAACCAACTGAGTAATAGAATTGCCTAGGAGCGCATTGTTCTCAAGGTGCCTATTTCACAGCCGCGACGGCTTGGGGGTAATATGTTTCCTAAGTGTTCTGGCTTTTCATTATTAACTGATCCACTGTACAGAAAGATCATAGAATGAGGAGTCAGAATAACTAGCTTTGAGTCCCGTTTCTGCCATCAGGTCAAGTTCCTAGTTCTCCGAGCTTCAGTTTCCCATCTGTAAAATGGGGGAGGTCATATCTGTTACTGAAGATTATGGTGATGTTCAAATTAGCAACATATATAGAAACATTTGTAAGCTGTGTGGTGTTTCACAAATGTGGGGTTTATTATTCTTTTTATTGCTCTTATCATTCCTAGTTTTTATTTCCCATGGTGAGCTCTTTTAGACAGTCAATGCAAAGATAGTATGAAAGAGACATTGCAGGTGGAGCCCTCTGATTATTCACTTTTTGGGGGAAAGTGGAAAAAAGACAAGATTTTGCCTGGCAGTGGTGGTTGAGGGCAGCTGAATCCTGTCAGAGAGAATTTAAAGGCCCTCCCCTTTTTCATTTCCCTCCATGAACTTCTCCCTGTAGTAATAAAAAATCCTGTGTTTGTGCCTGTGTCGCTTCATTTCAGGAGCTTGACTTTTATATGAATCTTTGTCCCTGTGTGGGGCTGCTGGGTATCATTTCTGCCTCATCTTACCGATAAAGAAAGGGAAGTGTGTGACATTAAATGATTTGCCCAGGTCACTCAGAAAGCCGGTGATGGAGTTATTCTTCATTCTCCACCTTAGCCATCAGGGGAAATCCCGGTGAAGGATTCAGCCCTACTTTCTTGCCATGACCAGGAATCACAGTTATCCGTATGTGGACCCTGCTCGATTAACCTCTCTGCCTCATTTGATTGGATTCTTTTAAGCATAGGGCTTGTTTTGCTATAAGGCCAGCACATTAGCAGACCATACAGATAATAAACAACCTTCTCTGTGTGTGGAACTCTTACAGCTAGGTCCTGGGGAGTGCTGTGACTGACAGCACAAACACAGGTCTATGGAAGAGGATTGGAAGAACCTAGAAAGATCTGAGCATGGGAGCCACTGACGCCGGACTTTGAGTCTCAAGGCAACCACTCAGAGCTGTGCTGCTTTGAGCAAGTTACAAATTTCGCTGAGCCTTGCCTCCTCTGCTTATTTTTTTTTTTTTTGGTGGTGCCGGGAATCGAACTCAGGGCCTTGTGCTTGCAAGGCAAGCACTCTAATCACTGAGCTAAATCCCCAGCCCGCCGCCTCTGCTTTTAAAATGGAACTTTTAGCATAAATTGCAAGAAGATTATTATAAAAATTCAATCAGCTTATACATATATTTGTAAATGAGGGCAAACACGGAGAACAAGATTGAGAGGAAGGAGAGACAAGGAGAGGGTGGGAGGAGATTAGCACATGTTTATAGCAAGGTGGTAAT
>PVJO010009910.1:0-17651 GCA_004026905.1 Hystrix cristata
AAATGTGTGCTGCTCTCAGCAGCCAGAGAGGGGTCACTTGTTACACAGCTGTGGGTTGACTGGTACAAGGTTGGGGGCCATGGCCTTTCTGTTGCCCTGGATGCCAGTCCCATGGGGACAAAGGACGAGCCAGGCTTCATGAAGGTGGGGATGCACTTTCAGCTCCTACAGAGCTGGAGTCTCGCACGCCTGCACGCACAGCCTGCTGTACCTCTGGTCACCCACTCCATGGTCCCAGGATGCCCCTGTATGGGCCACTCACTCTACAGAGCAAAGCCACGGTCCCTCTGCCCACCAGGATCCCCTCATTACCTACCAAGCCGCCCAGTCACCACACTGTCAGCCAGGACAGGAAGGAGCCAGGCCCTGTGGCTCAGTAGCAGCCCCAGCCCCAGCCTCGCACTAGCTCCCAATGACTGCTGCGTAACAGGTGGCCCCACGCAGGGCTGCAAATAACATCCCTGGGCCTCGGAGCTGCTGTTGGCAGGAATCCAAGGATTTGTGGGTGTCTCAGGCTCAGGGTCCCTTAGGGTATGGTGGCCAGTGTGAGCTGGGTCGGTCCACCAGCATCTGACTCCAGGAGGCTGTGGGTGGTGACGTGGAGCGGGCATCCCTGGGGTGAGGCTGTGCCCACAGCAGGGCGGTTTGTGCCCTGATGCTCCTCCTCTTCTGTGTGCCCTGTTCACCCAGACAGAATCTCCCACCCATGCGAGGGCCACCAGGAACCCTCAGAGGCAGCCATCACAGCCCTCGTCGGAACTCGGGACCCTCACAGTGGAGCTCTTTTGCCCTTGGACACCTGGGCCATGTGCCAGCCTTGCCCTAGAGAGGGCCCAGGCCCACTGCCCAAGTGACTTCCCTGTCTGTCCTTTCAACCCATGGATGCCACCAGGAGTGAGGAAACTGAGGCACAGAGCAGCTCCCCAACAGCACAAAAAGCAGAGCCAGAATTTAAACTCCCTCCCCCTAGTCAACCTGACCCTGCATCACGCCTGGCCCCTCCAAGTGACCTTGTCCAGTAAGATGACCAGAGATAGAGGAGCCAAACTCACCCGGGACACTAGGCAAAGGGACAGGGCTGCAGGTGGCCTCTGTATTCACACCTGTGTGAGGAAGGTGGGGGCAGTGGGTGACGCCACCCCTGTCTCTGCCCAGCAGCGACCAGTGGAGCATAACATGGACTGGGCAGACCTCCCGGGGCTCTGACCTGCTCACCTAACCCTGGGGGACTCAGGGGTAACATGAAGGTTGTCTTGGCAGTGTCTGCCTGGCTCGGAGCCCAGCCACAGGATCCCCATGCCCACAGGATGTTGGCTTTATGACCCAGAGCTACCTCCTGCTTAAGTCTGTGGGCTGTGCAGAGAGATCTTGGACACTGAGGGCGGAAAGCCAGCTGCTCCTAGAGAGATGGAGATGTGGGCTGGGACCTGCCACACAGAGGGGCTGCCCCTCCACCTTCTCAGCCTGCCCTCTGCTTGCCTGAATCCCCAGGCACCAGCTGTGATGGGGCTGAGACAGTCCCCTCCCACAGGGCTGTTTTCTAGACCAGGAATGTGTGCTCCTCCCCAGGTAGAGGTGGTCCTGCCCCATGCCCTGCATCCCACCCTAACCCAGGGGATCTAACCTAAGGTTGGCCCTGCAGAACCAGAATCCTGGACTGCGGTGACCCAGGATGTTCCCAGGGACCCCAGGACCCAGACACTAGGCCCTGCCAGCAGGAGTGGCCCCAGCTCCACCTCTGTGCCCATCTGTGCCACAAGCAAGGCCAGTGATATGAGACAGATGTACACATAAGCACACGTGCTCATGTGCAAAAATGCACACAGGAGCACACACTTGCAGCCACGCCTACTCACACATGCATATGGGAAACAAACAGGAGCGTGTATATATACATGGGTGAATACACAAGTCATGCGTGCACACACACAGGCATTCATACACACACACGCTCCCCCCACACAAATGGACATACACAAGAATACCTACACTCACTTGTACTCCACACATGCACACACACATGGAACACATAAACACGCACATGCTCAAGCCACACTGAGTAGCGGAGAGGGGCCAGGCTCGTGCCCAGCCTGCTGACGGGGATTCAAGGGAGCCCTGGCCATAGCCACAGTCCCCAGGAGCCTGGTCGTGAGCCTGTGTTTGGGGAAAGGGCGCAGCCACCACTTGGGGATGCTCTTGGGGTCCCCCAACCCTTCGCCATTGGCTCCAGCACTGCTCCCCTGCAGTGTGGCGCCTCCCCACAGACCCCCAATGCCTGGGCCTCCTCTGCCCCCCTGTACCTGTCCCCAGTAGCCTGGACAACATATGGGCATTTGAGGCTCGGAGACCGGCCCTGACCTGGTGCTTAGAGAAATCTAAGTCCTCTAAAAATCATACGGCTGAGAAGGAAGTAAATTGAGGCTGCAAGTCACACAGATGCAGAGTGGGCACAACGGGCACAGAGGGCTCCGGAGCAGGGGATGATGGGGTGGGGGGGATGCCAAGCTAGGTAGGACTCAAGACCTTAGCTCAGGGACCCCCAGCAGGCAACAGGCAGTGTGGAAGGGTGTCTGCCACAGGGGTGCTGACCCAAACCCATCTGTCCTTGGGGCAAATAGTGTGTGGCCGAGGGGCCAGGCCCTGATCCATGGTGGCAGAAGCTGCCACCCCCCCACATGGCCAAGGCCTTTCCTGGTCACGCCTGCCTGTGTCTCTATCACATCTTGGGTAATAAATGAGACGTCCGGCGCGGGCCATCAATTTTGTCACGATTGGCTTTTCTGGGGTCCGGCTGTCTGCGGGGCCTTTGGACTGGATAAACACAGCAGAGGCCTTTGTTCTGGGCTTGCCAGAGAGCATTTGTCATGGAGATTTATTCTCGCTTGCCGGCCCTCGGCCTACGCCTCCTCCCTTCGATTATCTCTGAGGGCGCCCGCTCACCTTGAGTCCATTGCAGAGGGCCTCCCTGGCTGGTGAGGAGCCCCTGTGTGCCCAAACAGTCCTAGTGGGAGGGGATGCCAGATGCCCACCTAGCCCTGCCCTGATATCTGCCAGGCCCAAAGCACCTGCCCTGGGAGGGAGCTGGGAGAGTCGGTAGGGAGAGCGGCCCAGCCACCAGTCACTGCCAGGAGTCCCTGCCTGGCTCTCTCAGGACCTCACTGTGGCAGAGGCCCCTGCTGGAGGAAAGGACACGAGTAGGGGACTATTAGCAGACAAGTGTGGTCACCGCATGGCAGCTGTGCAGATGTCCAGGCAAGGCCACCGTGACTAACACGTCCGCAGAGCCAGCTCGGGGGCTGGCCCAATCCTGTGACCAGCAGGCACCCGGGCACGGCCTTATCGACCAGCATGGGTGCAACCACTGCATACCCTTACTCCGCCTGGTGAGAGATGGCTGAAGCCCCCACCCAGCTGTGGTCAGTGAGGGACCTGCTAGTGTCTCCTGTCCCAAGTGCCCAGCTTCACATCCTGTACCCAGGAGTGTCTGGAAGCTGACCCTGGCCACCTCCTCAGGGCACTGTCCCACCTGTGGTCCCAGGTGGCGGGGATGCCCTGACCCCGGGCTCCTCACGCTCGGCACTGCTGGCCTCTGGGCCCCACAAGTCACCAGGTGTTAGGTGGCATCCTGACCTCTGCCCCAATCATCCTGGTGGTGACGGTAGCAATGGTCTCCAGACACTGCTTTATGTCCCTTGAGGGAATAAAATTGCCCCTGCTGGGAACAGCTGTCCCACCTACCTTGCAGCAGTCAGGCCAAACAGGGATGGCCACTCCAGAGAGCAGGAGGCTGGCAGGTATCATTCTGCACATGCTGTGGGATCATGGCATCCCTCCTAGGTTGTGTCCCCTGTCCCCAACCCCTGAAGGACAGGCTGTGTCTAACAGTGCTGCCCCCACTCTCTGACAGGAGTTGGTCCTACCTCTTCTGTGCCCAGAAACCATCAATGGCTCCCCAGGACCCATGGCAGATGTGTACTGGGCACAGAGTCCCATGGCACATCCCCATCCATTCTCTGCACAGGTTCTCATGTCCCCAGTGTGGGGACGGCTGTGTCCATGTCCATGGCTCGCCATTGTTAAAGTGTCCTCCCACATTCTGTGTGTTCTTCTGTGTCCCAAGTTATCCTGTCCAGGCTGGAAGGAGGCTGGCCTGGTTTCCAAACTGCCCAACTCAAGAGGGAGGCTCCCAAAAAGGCAGCGTCAACACAGGTGGACAAGGAGAGTAGATGGTGACATATCCATCTGGCAGAGTGTGAGTTGGCAGGAGGGGCTGGGGGGTCCCCTAGGATCAACTGTCTGTCCTGGAGGGTGCAGCTAAGATGCTCCCATTTCCTGCTCCACATGACAGTGAAAGGTGCTTTGCCAGAAAGCTTTAAACCATCTCTGAGTGGTTTCTTTCTTTCTATTTTCCTTTCTTCCTCCCTTCCTTGTGGAAGTAGAAGGGGGAATACAGGGAAGCAAGGAGTCTTTGCTCTGCAGCTACTCCCTGTCCAATGAAGGAACTCCACACCCCTTATCCATGTAGCCTGCCGCACCCTAGTCTGGGGTCTCCGGCTGCAAGGCCAATCCCAGCTGGTCTGTGTCCATGGCCACAGGAGGAGGGGACCTAGATCAGCTGCTGGCTTAGGACTGAGAATGGAGAAGCCACCCACTGCTCTCCATCCCAGTACCTGCCCCCTCTCCTCTCCAGGCCCCACCTGGCATGGATATGGGAAGGCTGGGGACAAGAGAGTGGCCTGAGACTGGTGATAGAGCCAATATGTGGGGTCAGGTGGTGGACGGAGCCCATACAGCCTTTACCACAGCTCTGGGCTCTGGAGCAGAGCTCGGGGTGGCACTGGGGCAAAGGAGGGTCCTGCTAGGTGTGGGTGCCCCATCCCCTCCATGGGTGGACCTGGGTCACCAACCCAGTCCTGACTCCTGAACTGTCACCAACACAGGACAGGGCTCACTGAGGCAGGAGTCGAAGGTTGGCCCCTGCCCTGCAGTCCCCCAGAGCTAGGCTGAGCCCTCAGCTGCCCCAGTAGCCTCCAGAACCATCCCTCCTCTCCCACAAGCCTGTGGTCCCAGACCATGTGTTTGCTCCCAGGCACCTGCCCCAGGCACCTGCAGTCTCAATGATCCAGAGTCCTCTGAAACCTGGACCATATTTTAGCTCATCTCCACCACCATTTCAGGTTCATTGGCCATTCGATGAGCAGCAATAACAATGAATTTTCTGAATACTGAGTGTCACATCTGCCCCTCAAGCCCACTGGATTCATTACCACAGCCAAGTCCCCAACAGGCACCTGGGCAGGCTGAGGAGCAGGGGCCACCCCGGGCCCCAGAGCCACCTGCCGACCATGCTGGAAGTTTTCCTTCAAGAGGACAGCAGGGCACTGGAACTGGGCAGCACAGGCCCCCCACAGAGCCCACCCAGAGAGATCTCTGCACTCCGGGTCCCCAGGCCCATGGGCATGACATCCCTGCCACAGGAGTTGCAGACCTGCAGCCCCCACACTGGCCCCAAATCATGCCTGTCTACACCACCCAGGGAGTCCCCAGACCCACAGCCACTCCCCAGTCATCTTTGAGGATCAAACTTGTCTCAAGTCGCCCACTCAGAGGACCCCAGCCTGGCCTGAGCTGCACCCCAGCTCCCTGACGGCTCTGACCCCACCCCATAACTGTGCCCTGGGCTCCAGGCACAGGTGACCTGTCCACAAGGAATGACCTCTCCAGGACCTTCAGACTCAGCTCCCAACTTCACCACTCCCTGGAGGCATGTGCCAGTCCTCATGGGTAAACTGAGGCTTAGAGGATGGAAGTGCACTGGCTGGGCTGGGGAGCCTCCAGCCTCCTTGACTCTTCTGGGTGTCATGATGGTGATGGCCCCAAGGGCTCTGGCAGTGCTGGAATGCACATTCCAGGAAGGGCCAATTGCACCACTCCCAAAGGCTCTCCTCAGGCAAAGGGACCAGATGGCGGGACCAGGATGTGCAAGTGCAGGTGCCCTGACCACGGAGGGTGCCGCCCTGTGACCACCACAGACCGGCTACACTTCCAACCACCACTTGCTGTGCCCGGCACTGCAGACAGGAGCGGGGTTGGGGAGGGGCACGGCCCATTAGGTCACCAATGGGCCTCGCCAGGCACCCACCCCAGCTCCACACCTCGTTAGGCAGCCTGCAGCCCAGCACGTCGACACAAACAGCAGATTACCTGACTAATTAGAGCCCAGAGGCCCAACCACAGCACACCCCCACCCCGCAGTCAGCCCTGGTGTGTAACTGCCTCAGCAAGTGCTCCAGAGGCGGGATCTGCAGCATCTGCTGGAGCCAGCTCCCCTCCTTCCTTAGAGACCGCGCCTACCTGCCTGCTGCCCTCCCTGGCCCAGCCCACTGCCTCGTGGTTGCCTGGAAAGAAATTCAGCACCCACTTGGTGGACAGCGCCTGGCCAGGCCCTGGGTTTCACCCTGGAGGCACCTCTGCCGGGTGGGCACCTTCCTGGCAGGGCTGGGCAGGGTAGGAGTGTGCGGGAAGCACCCAGCACCCAGCACCCAGCTCACCATCAAGGCAGGCAGGGGCCACTGCTCAGAGGCCGGAGGTGTTCTGAGACCAGAGTGTGGAGGTGGGGAGAGGCAGCCTTGGAGTCCTCCTGGGAAATGAGCATTTGAGAGTCCTGCCGCTGCAGGACCTTCGTAAAACTGGACTTCCCAGACCTGAAATTTGGATTTCCTCTGACTGTGTTCAAGAAAACCTGAAATTTGGATTTCCTCTGACTGTGTTCAATAAAACCTCCAACCCTGATGGCAAACCCCAGAACAGTTTTCATTTCCTAGAAATAAATTCAGTGCAGTGGATGTCCCATGCACACAATTAAACTCCTTTTATAGTGTCCTGTGCTGCTTTCCGACTGGACAGCTGCACCTCGTGGGGCTCCCGGCAGCGTCCTCTTTGGGCTAGCAGACTGTCCAGGCTGCATCCCAGGCAGTGTGAGTGGCGATGCCCCCACTGCCATCCTGGGCACACCTGCTCAGCCAGGGCCTGGGCCGGGGTATGGGCTAGGCAAGGGTGCCATGCACTCCTCCAACCCACAGATGGCGCTGAAGGCAGCCTTCACGCACGTGCTGGGATGGTTCACAGGCTCCGGCCTGTTTCTCCACAGAGTAAAACCATTTGCATCCTTCTGATTTTGGTTTTGTTTTTGTTCTCTCCTACTTTCTGGTCTTCGTGTAAATTAAGCTTTTAAAAATTCCTTATTTTTCCTTCTCTACTGGGTTAGATGTTATACATCATATTTATGTTCTTGTCATATTTGCTTTGTTCTGAATGCTTGTGTCCCCCCTGCCTCCAAATCCACTAATTGAAACCTAACCCCAGTTCAGTGGTATCAAGAGGTGGGGCCTTCGAGGGTGCTTGCAGCCTGCTGCCCTTCCTCCATCCCAGGACACATGGCACCATCTGAATAACTGGTCCTCTCTGGACCGTGGTTGCTCATAATTCTAATATGCTTTGCAAAGTCAAAATTAACCAAACTTTCCAGCCAGTTCAATAAAGCAAGCAAAGAAATAAATGCAGGAGAAAATAAAGGAGAAAATTCTGTTTTTGTTTGCAAGTAATATGTTGTTTAAATAGAAAGGGGATAAAACCTCCAATGAATAATTAGCATTAACAAGATAGTCCAGCAGATGCGCAAGATACAAAATCAGTATCGCAAATCCATTTACATTGCTGTAAGTCGATCACAGTGTGTGGAAATACAAAATTTAAGATGCTATTTACAGTAGCAACAAAAATATTTAGATACTTGGGAACTAAACTAACAAAGGTGTGAAAGTGATTTCTGAGAAAAATTATATAACTTCATTTAAAGATATTTTAAAAGACCCAAGAAAAAGAAGAGAAGCATCATGTATCTCATAAAGAAATATACTATGTATTTCATGGCAAGTCTACTTTCCCCAAATGGATCTAAAAATTTACTCACATAGCAGAAGTCCTATGAATTCTTTCCAAGTCCCAAGAGCAGCCAAGACACCTTGCAGTGTGAGCTGCATTAAACTGTGCTGTCGGAGCACATGCGCACGCAGAGGCCAAGGTGAGATCGTGTGAGCCCAGAAATACAAATACTCATGGAAACGGGAAGTGTAATTGATGATTACACAAAGATAATTCCATCAAAATTAAGAAATTCAATTCAGCAAAACAAGTCACTTGGAATGAACAGAAACATCACCAGCCAGGAGGAAGCATTCGCGCACTTCACACCGACAGTGTGACGTGCAGATGCACAAAGAGCCACCGCCAATAGGAAGAACCCTGTGGGGAAGAGGGCGAAGGACAGAAAGCACTTCTGCCGGAGGAAGGACACGCAGGGTCGGATGGCGCTTTGCAGACCTCCTGCGGGATTCTGCAGGGGCCATGGACAGACATGGCTTGTTTCCTCCTACCCCGACGCGCCTTTGTAACAGACTCCTTTGTAAACAGCAAACCACACCCGAGAGTACCGCCCTTCTGGCAGCCAAGACACAGGCACAGCAGTGACCATTTCCATCCCGGGCCAGGAGAGAAGCTATGAGCCCGCCTGGTTCCTTCCCAGGAATCCCAAACAACTCGGGCCTGGCAGCCAGAGCCAGGGGCAGAAGGGGAGGAGCAGAGCCGACCATGTGGATGCCGCCACCTGTGAGGAGGTGACATGGTGAGGAGCACCGTACTCAGGAAGACACCTGCAGTAAGGACCAGTGATGTCACCAAATGCTGATAAGGAGCAGGAGAAGCCTGAGGCCTGAACCAGCGCCACACTGAGGGGCATATGACAGTGTGGCCACACTGAAAAAGTCCTGGCAGCTCCTGAGACAGCAAGCAGACCTGCCCTGGGGCCCAGCAGCTACACTCTTGGTCATTTACCATCCAAAATGAAAGCTCTTGTGCACACTGAAATCTGCAGTGTGCTGGCTCCCCGTATCCAGAGGTGGCCCCCATGCCATCAGCAGCATGTGTGTGGCGAGACTCATGTGGCATGTCCCGACCTGAATGCCCTCGGCCTTAGAAGAGGGCAGAATGTGTCAACATCGGTGACGGCTTGGCCAGCTCCGAAGGGAATAGGGGTGACACTCAGGAGGTCATATACTTATGGCCCCACTGATGCAGTGTTCTCAAAGTGACAAAGTCACAGAGACTACAAAAATATTGGTGGCTGCCCCTGATTTGAAATGATGAGGGGAAAGGGGTGGAGAAGGGACAGGTTTACTGTCCAGGGTGCCACAGAGATCGTTTGTCAGGACACAGAGCAGCCCCGTGCCCAAGAGCAGCGGCACTGGAGCGAGAAAGGTGCAGACACCATCATGACCTAAAGGAAATGGCCTCCTGCCCTTGTCTCCACACCCAAGCCAGCTGCCATGGGCTGAGCACACCTAATCTGAAAGTCTGAACCCCAAATCTGAGGCTTTCTGGGCCCCGCCATGACATAAAGAGTTTCCGATTTGGGCGCACTTCAGATTCCAGACAAGAGCCTTCAACCTGTGATGTCCATGCTCACATTGACCTGAAGGGTTGCATACTTCCGGTCCCAAACCCTCAAGTACAAGACACACACCTGTGTCAGTCAGCTGTGATGGTGGATAAATGGTGTTCAGGTCCACCTTGCTCAGAGCCCGTTACCTCCTGTGTGCTGTCTCCTGATCAACCACAGCAGATGTGTTCTGTAAGAATAAAGGTGGAAGCCGGAAAGGCCTGGGATGCAGTGAGCGGATGCTGGAGGGTGCTGGTGAGCAGAGATTTAGGCTGCAGGAGCCAGACCTGGAGGGCAATGGCCCCAAGCCCTCTGCTGATGGGCATCTTTTCATTCCCTTAAGCCACAGCATGTTCTCCTCAAGCAGGAAGTGAACCAAGAAAGAGAAAGATTCTAATGTGACCCAGGAAACTGTAGCCCCACCCGGGGGGCTGAGAAGGGCATCGTGGAGGCCCCACATCAGAAGGGAAAGCAATCTCCTGGATGGAGGGCTTCAACCTGTAATGGGATAGGGGACATGGAAATGTGGCCCAAAAGGGATTTGGAAGAATGAATAAGAGGTTAGGAGAGAGGCAAGTCAAAAAGCAAGGCAACTAATAACTCTGGTAAACACGGAAGGCAAAAGAGGAAACAGTGGAGTGTGCTACAACGCTAGGCTGAACTAAATGGCAGGCATTGTACAGATGTATTGCAGACACAGAAGTGTGAGTTAACCATGTACAGGGATATGGGGTGAAGAGAGAGGGGAGCAGAGAGGATGGAGGACTGTGGGCACTCAATACTAATACTTTATAACAGGAAATTTTTAAAATTATATCTTAAATGGATTAATCAAAAGGTAGCAGAAAGAAAATATTTTTAAAACCACAAATTGTTGATTCTAGAAGTGAGACAGAAGGCACAGGGCAAAGACCAGTGAGTGAACTGGTGTGTTTTCATTGCAAGTCCTTAGTGTTTTTGTTTTTAACTGTACTCATGTTCAATAATATACAACTGATTGGGCTCATTGGACTGAAATTGTATTTACTGACTGACTCAAAATAAAATATATCTTTATTACCATAATATCTGTATAAATTAAAAAGTGGGTGAATTCCAGGAACTAGACAGGGACCCTCAGCCACAGCAGTTGGAGTTGCCCCTACTTTGGAAGACGGGTCATCGCACCAACAAGCGGTGCCAACGCATGGCCTACAAGTCAGTAGTTCCCCAGCATCTCTCAAGAACCCCAACCTTTTCTCTGTCCTAGCAGAAAGAGCTCTGATGTGGTACTGACCACTGCAGCCACACTGCAGGATCCCCGGGGCCTGCCTGGCTGCTGGAGTCCAGCCCCGCCCCAGACCTGCACCCCGCGCTCAGCACCACACACAAATGTGCACCTGGACACCTCCACCCAGATGGGATGGCAGCCAGCTGGCAGGGAAAGCCTGACACATGCCTGACCAGGCACACTGTGAGCTGTCCACATGGCCCAGTCCTGACACAGTGGTTTCTGAGTGGGAAGCTGAACAGCTCTCACCAGTGACACCAGAGGGAGAGCAGGATGCTCATACATGGTGAGGAGTTTGCATGGAGTCTGCCAGCTGCTGAGGCAAAGCAGTGTGTGACTGAGGACTCTGAACATCAGCGGCGAGAATGATGGGGAAGAGCCAGGCGTGGTGACCAAAGTCTGTAATGCACACAGGAGGGACACAGGCAGTAAAGGCACCCTGCGGCTGGCAGAGGGGACTCCTGGGTCCTGGGGACAGAGCGGGTAGGGAGGAGTTGTGGTGGTCTCCCCTCCAGTGCTGGTCCCAGCTCACCACACACCTCTGCAAGCCTGCCTGTCTCCAACTCAGCTTCCCTTCGGGGCCGCAGGGATGGATGTGGGCTCCTTCTGCTCTACATGCCCTGCTTTGGCAGGCTCTGGGCTGGGGGCAGGACTCACCCGTCGCTGCATGCCAGACCCCTTTTTACCTGAGCCTGTCTCCTGGCACAGGAGCAGCCTGAGGGCCGTAGAACAAGCCCAGAGGGCCTGGGGACTCCCACGGTGGCACCCACATGGTGCCTGGGACCCTGCAGGGAGGTCGTGAGGGCAGCCAGGTGGGGTCAGGGAGGGTGCGGGAGCCCAGGTGACCCTGGGCACAGGACACAGCCCAGTGTGGTGGAGTGGACGGCAGGAACAGGCAGGGAGGGAGCCACAGGTGTGCCAAAGGACGGGCGCACCACCCACCAGAGCAGCAGGGAGCTGGGGAAACAGGCACCCAGCACCAGGCTGCCCGTGTCCTGCCTTGAGGTGGTGACCTCTGCCCAGGGCCCTTCCACACTGCCGGCTGTGGACACCTTGTACTTTTGTTCCAGGGTTTATTTTTCGTCAGGCAGATCCCCGAGTCCCTTCACACAGAGCTGTCTCCACCGTCAGCAAAATAAAGATGCAAATAAATCCCCTGACCCGGCTCCAGGGCTACAGAGTGATGCACCACCTCCCACCGCCCGTGGAGCCTTTGAATTTTAAATTTCATTTTCCCATTGCTTTTCAATAAATGCTTTTCCCCACGATGTCTCAAGTCCTGACCTTATAATGCCCGAGTTAAAAGGCAGTGTCTTGTTTCCAGCTGCAGATAATTTACTTTTGAACGGTCCAATTACATGGCTGCCAGGGCTCCGCGGACCGCACAGAGCCGTCACCTGGGCCAGGAGAGAACAGTGACGGGGAAACACATGTGCGCTGACCCAGAGGAGGCACTAAGGAGGCCTGGCCGCCCCGAGAGCTCGGGGGGCACAGCAGCCCGGCTCCTCCTGCTGCCCTGCCCCAGGTTCAAATCCGACCACGGCCCTGGGGAGCTTTCCACGGGCAGCAGCTCCAGGCGACAGTACTCTCCACCAGTGAAGGCAGCATGAAATCTCCTGGTCCTGGCTCTGATCTGGGGCTGCTGTAACAAGGTAACTCTGTGTTTTACGCTCCTGTAACATAAAATCAGAATTGACGCAGCTATCTGAGCTGTCACGAGACGCTCCTGAGACGCAGCATGTGACACTTTGCTGTCTGTGATATTTCTTCCTGTCGCGCAAGACTCTGGTCCTCAGTGGCCTCGCCTCAAACAGAATCTGCATCTGAGCCGTAGCACTTTAAAGCCAAGAACTGCTCTTTAGGAGCCGGAAATCAACTGCTGCCATCGCGGTGAGACCATGTGACTGTTACTAGAAACAAAGGCCCGGCACCTGAACAAAGAGCCACCTTCCGTGGATTTTTCTCTTGCAAAGAAGTCTATATGTCTGACAATTTAGAAGGAAGACACTTGGAAGCTTGGGGAAGGTGTGTGGTCCGTCCTTACCCCACATCATCCCTGCAGGGCAGTGTGGTCTGTTGGTGGCACAGGCTCAGGCAGGGACAGGTGCCTCCTTTCCAGGGGAATAGCAGTGCCACCCCATGCGTCCTTGCTCCAGGCACCAGGGCCAAGGGCAGCTGGGCCCTGCAGAGGGGCAGCCAGGACATGAGGGCCCCGGAAGGCAGGTGGCCCCTGGGGTGCTGCCAGCTCCTCATCCTTGCTGCCCCCTCCCTGTGTTCTCAATGCCCAGCCCCTCACCTTGCGATAGACCCTGGAAAGTACAGCCCCCGGGGAGGTGGCTTTGGGTCTCCAGGCCCAGGTCAGACTGCCACCATCCAATGGAGGGGTGGCATCCCCACAGATACCTTCACCTCGCCATGGAGAGGCGGCTCAGTCCACACAGCACTGGGCAGGTAGGACAGCAGACCCCTGGAAGGGACACAAAGAGTCAGCCACTGCCTAGCCGCTCACACAGCAGAGTGTGAGTTCCTCTGCAGGGTGGGGCTGTGACAGTGGGCCACCTTTTATTTAAGAAAAGAGTGAGGAGATAAACCCAAACCAAAGGGAAACAGTTGCCTGTAACAGGAGGAAGGGACAGGGATGGAAAGCATACTTCAGACTCTTGTAAATATTTCAAATCATTATGAGCAGAATTAAATCATAAAACGTCTGCTGTGTGAAAGATGCTCTTAGGAGGAAGAAGAGCCACAAACAGGGAGAATGGCTTTGGGAAGTCCGTGGCTGAAGGACTGACATCCAAACCGCACACAAACACATGAAACCCGGCAATAAGACAACAAGAAACCAGTTTCAAAATGAGCTAAGCTCTGAACAGACCCCTCCTGTGAGGGCAACAGCCACATGAAAAGACACACATGCGGTGTCATCAGGGACTGCAAACTAAAGTGACCACAATGAGGTCCACTGCACAGGATGCGGTAGCCCAAATCCAAAACAGCACCAAGCGCCGGTGAGGACACGGGGCATGGGAGCTCGTTCACAGGCGGTGGGGACGAAGCGTGGCACAGCCTCCTGGAGGATGGCCTGGTGGCTTCTCTCAAAGCTGTGCACAGACTCACCCTGTGATCCGGCCATAGTGTTCGGCGGTAGTCACCTAGTACAATGGAACTATGGGCCCATGCAAACACCTGCAGACATTTACGCAGCTTAGCACAGAACAGCCAGAGCTTGGAAGCAACCAAGATGCCTTTGAGGTAGGCAGGTGGATAGGTAAGTGTGGTACTGTGGATTAACAGACTATTACTCAAGGGTTAGAAAGAAATGGGCCATCGAGCTACAGAGGAAGCACATGCGCAAGTTCTGTGGAGGAAGAATCTGTTTGTAACAGCCTCCAGCTATATGGCCTTCAGGGAAAAGCAAAACTTTGCCAACAGTGAAAATCATGTGAGACCTGGATGAGTTCTCTGTCCACCACGCTCCCAGCATACAGTGCTGAAACAGGACAAGAAAGCCGCCTGAGGAGCTGCCTTTGCAGAGTGGCGAATAGGAACGGTCGTTACTCGTGGCAGTATGAAGTCCAGCCTGTTTCCTTCACTCTGGGGAGAGCGACTGGACCCAGTTCTCCCCATGGGCATGACTTCTACACCGTTTTTCTCTCTGCTTTTGGCCTCGTCCTCCGAGATGTCCTTTCTGTTCCATCGGAAGAGCCCCATATTCTCGGCCTATGCCGTTCTCGACCTGCCTCCTTCCTGGAGGGCTCCTCCCACTCTAAACTGTTCGTCCTCCGTCCCAGCTGGCAGCAACTCCACCAGTCCAACCCTCTTGAGAACCTGGTGGATTTCCTAGCAGTCTAATTCCAGCTTGCACTATATCCCTAACGCCACAGCCATCCTTCCTTTTTGAGCCAGATCTGTCTCTGTCTTGGCCCACAAGTGAGGAAACCCTTGGAATCCTTGAAGCCATCTGTTCTGGCTAAGAGGACCCACGGGGAGCTGCCCTCCATCTCTCCAAAGTCCTAACTAGGGCTTTCACAGACACCTCCTTCACCTGACCCTTGGCTGCAGCCTCATTCCACACTAGATGTTTACCAGCTGGAGAACTGGGGAGAGGGACCATTTTATTTCCAGCCAAGCAAGTCCTGGCCTCCTGTCTCTAAGACCAGCTCAGGAGTCGAATGGCTTCTCCTCCAGCTTGCATCCCTGTCTGTGCCACGTCCTGTGTGGCAATGAGAAGGCAAGGGGCACTTTAGCCCCTGCCCAGACGCCCTTCCCCAGACCCACATGCCCAGCAGCACCTCTGTAGTCTTCCCCGTTACCACAGGTGCCCCAGCGGCCACCCTTTCCCAAGTGACAAGGGCTACTCTTTCCCCACCCTCCATCCCCCTAAGGGCCCGAGTTGCATGCTGCAGGATTTCATTACAACATAGTCTACCCTGGTACCCATTCTGTGTCTCCTGTACTGCTCCCAAAAGGCAGGGAAACTGAGTAGCAGGACTATACTTCTCCAGCACTGTGGGAGGCACAGTGGGGCGAGGACCAGTGGTGACCTCCACACATGGCCTTTCACCTCAGGCTTCTTCGCGCCATGGTGGCCACAGCATCCTAGAGAGATGGAAGCTGGGAGGTCCCTCAGGGGCTGCCCAGGGGTTGCACCACAGCCTCTCACCATGTTTCTTAGTCAAAAGCATTCCAAGAGCAACACAGCTATGATGCAGGAAGATGGGGTTCCCCCCATGGGGCTCAGTGGGTGGTGTTGGCCTGCTCGTATCCACACATGCGAGGTAGTCACAGAGAACGGATGCAGAGAGAGGCGAGGAAGTAATTATACAGTGTTGTCAGGAGCTGAGATTTTCCGCAGAAGAGGAGAATGACAGAAATTTAAAAATCAAAGTTGTGCAGAACACTGTAATCACACATTTAAGTTGGAAATATTGGTATGAACTCAAGGTGCATTTATCTCTCACAAAAATATCATAATAATGGTAATATGCATTTCCAGCTTTGGCCATGCAAAGGCTTGGAAGAGGCGACTCCTATCACAGCAGCGGCCTCAGTCCCCCAGCTGCGGTCAGAAGCACCATCTCACTCCTGCAGAAACCCAGCCCTGCAGGAGTGGCCAATCCAGGCACAGGCCGGGAACACACAAGGAGCTTCTGGAGGGCTGCACCTACCTGGGAACAGGGACCCTTGGTGTGACAGGTGACAGCAGAAAGCTGTAGGTGACTAGAATAGGGTTCCGCTGGCCAAAGGCCAAAGGCAGAGCAACATCTATGTCCAGAGCTCTCTACTCACGCTGTGGGCTGAGTCACAGCCTGAAATCTGTATGCTGCAAATCCCAACCCTCAGGACCTCAGCGTGGGGCCGTGCGTGAAGACAGTCTCCAAGGAGGTGATTAAAAGGTCACCAGGGTGGCTGCAGTACCAGCTGTCCTGCTGTAGAAGAGACGAGGACAGACACACAGGGACAGGGTGAGGACACACGGCTGCCAGGCGAGGAGCAGCCCCTGCCCACAACCAGCCTTGCCCTTGACTTGACCTCAATGTTGGCTTTGGATGTCCAGCCTCTGAACTTGAGACAACAATGGTCTGCTGAAGCCGCCACTCCGTGGCACTTTGTCACGGTGGCCCTGGGACACTGGTGTAACCCACATCTTTACTCACACCACACAATGTCAACGTGTTGACACCAAACTAAAAGACAGCGCAGGGCACAGATAATCGGCCCTGTCACGCGGCGGGGAGAGCTCACCAGGAAGGGCCAGGCAAGCTCTGGGCAAGCTGACGTCAGGTGGTCAATGCCATGGCCAACCTCCCGGGCACACGTAGGACACAGCAGGGTGGAGATGGCAGCGAGCAGCCAGCACATGCTCCCTGCATTTTGTGAGACGCTGTCGCACTGAGGGCTCGAACCAGCTTTTGCCACTGCACCATCCCTGCAGCTTCAGCCTCTGCCTCACGGTCTCTCAAGGCTGCTGGGACTCCTAACCAAGCAGCCTTCATCCAATTACAGAGTTCAGGCCATCCAGCCTCTCCCCAGTGTAGGCAATGACACGGTGGCCTCAGAAACACGCTGTCCTGATTTTCCCAGTGAGCACCTAGAGTGAGGGACTGCAGCCTCCTCCTCCATCTCTCACAGTGCACAAAGCTTCTGAGACCATCACGCTCCTGGGGCAAGTGGCCCATCTGATGGAGGTCTCGAGGGTTCTGTGGGACCTTTGGTGCCACAGCTGTGTGCCCACAAGACCTCCAGCACTCAGGACTCTGGGAGAAGGGGCCCAGGCTCAGCCAGGATGTGTCTTCCCTACCTAGACCCTGCTCTACCTCCACCTTCCCATCCCCAGCTTTGGGACCGATGTCACACCCCACTTCCCAGCCAAGATGCCAGCACTGGGGGCTGCACCGGAAAATCCCCCACGGTGGACCCAGAGGAGGGTGCCCAGTCTAAGGTGAGGCTGGCAGCAAGCAGGCAGGGCCTGAGCCCCAGGGGCCCACCCCTCCTAGACCCTGCACCCTCCCAAGCAGAGCGGGGTGCCTCGGGGACCTGAGACCGTGGTTCTGGAACTGCATGGGGACAGACATAGCCACCAGAACCTGAACACGGTCGCCAGCCTGCTGAGACCCAGGTGGGCGGCCAACCACAGTGTCATAGCACAAGCCGGTTGCTATGTAATTAACTCAGAATGTAATAAGCAATAAAAATACAATTATATCCCTGTAATACACCAAACCTCCGCGCTTTCTTAAGCCACTTAGGAGGACCCGAGCACTCCCTGGGAAGAGAACGCAGAGAGGGGCGGCTGCATGGATGGGACCCCAAGCGCACCCTTCTCCCCTCCCCAGCCATACCAGGTGTTTTAGTTATTTTTCTCTCGTTGTTGGGACAGAATAT
>PVJO010009910.1:17751-67053 GCA_004026905.1 Hystrix cristata
CCAAAGTTAGGGGAAGAAAGGTTTATTAGCTCACAGTCTGCAGAGGTTTCAGTCTATAGTCCGCTGGGTCCGAGGCGGCGGGGCTGGCGTGGCGGACTCGCAGCCGGCCGCAAAGTAAAGTGAGGAAAATGCAAGGAATGTATGCAAATCAGCAATGCAAACAAGCAGCTAGTTAAGCTTCTTCCTGTATCTATCTAGGTTACCTGCCCTCAGGGCAGCCCACACTCTAGATCCAGCTATCTCTTACCACATGAGGCTTTGGGGGGACATCTAGACACAAACCATAACACCAGGGACCCTCAGATGTCCCTGCCCTGCAGGAGGGGTGGCCCCCTTGGGTTCCAGCACGGCCAGCAAGGTCAGGAGATTCCTGGCCTTTCTTTCTTTCTTTTCTTCTTCTTTTTTTTTTTTTTGGTAGTGCCTAGGGTAGAACCCAGGACCTTGCACACACTACACAAGGACTCACCACTGAGCGAAACCCCCGGCCCTTTTCTGTTTTTCATTTTGAAACAGGGTCTTGCTAAGTCACTGAGTTGCCCAGGTTGGACTCAAATTTGCCATTCTCCTGCCTCAGCCTCCGGAGTAGCTGGTATTAGAGGTGAGGGGTGAGGCAGGAGAATCCCATGTGAGGTGAGCTGCAGGGGCAGGGGGCAGAGCACACGGCCGCACACAGGTATCCCCCTGGGGGAGAAGCACAGACTTGTGCACATTGCCGTGTTTGCGGGTGGTGTTCAGGGCAGCACTGGGCGCAGCAGCCTAAGGAGTGAAGCCGCCTCACCTGCGGGTAGATGGGTGGTCCGGCCTCACTGGCGGGGCAGTGGACAGGGCTGCTGCCCTTGTGTAGCAGAGGGTCTGAGCTGGCTGTGGCCATGGTGGTGGTAAAAGCGTCGTTCTAGCACCAAGCCTTTGCTCAGGCGCTCCCCGCCCACCTGGGCAGCCACATCTCCCCAGCCCGGGCAGCTCCTACCTGGTGTCCTCCTCTCCCCCAGCCCCCATCTCTGCCTTGTCTCCTCTCAGGGCCCTGATCCTGCATATGGGCACAAGTCCCTCTCCTGCACACTGGGCCTCAGTTTCCCTATCCTGAAATGGGGATTCCAGAGCAGAGCCTGACCTTGGGAGGGGACTAGACACCAGCACGGACATCCTAGGGAGACAGCATGTCCCCTGCCCTCGAGTGGTGACTCTCAGTTGTAGCACATGACGAGGCAGTGAGGACCCCACAGTGTCGCTCCCTAAGTGTCCCCCAAGGCAGGGGACTGCCCTGTGCATACCACCAACTCCTCTGACAGCTTCCTGCCCCTACCAGGCAGTGAGGGACACTCCAGACACGGCAAAGAAGGGCACAGTCCTGGGCAGGGGTCAGCTGAGTGGTCTCTCGTCTCGCATGCGGGCTGTGATATCCGTGAAATGCACTGGAAACCATTGTCTCGCAAGGTCATCTCCATAGGAAAGTTGTGCCGCAGGATTTATTACTGCTCGCAGAGGATTTTAATTACTGCAGTGTAAGAGGTGTTATTATCTCCCATGCAAGCTCCGCAGAAACCACTCGGGGGATCCCGCGTGGCAGGTACACACCCTCACCCAGGCCTCCCTCTGCCTCCCAACTGCCTGAGCCCTTCCTGACCAGTTCAGTCCCTCCCCCCGCCAGGAAAGCCCAAGCCCTGCTTGCATACCTCCCTTGGTAGGGAGCTGTCTGTCCTGGCCCTCGGGGAGGAGGCTCAACCACCTGCCACCAGCTCACTCCCTGACCCAGCTGCCGAAAGGGTCCCAGGACAGGAATCTTCTCTCCACTCTTCTGCAGCTGGGCCTGGCCAGCTCCCCAGCCCCAGCCTCCCTCCTCCTACTACTGTCACCTCCCATGTTCTGGGCACTCTGCTCCTAAGGATACAGCCTCAGGCTGGGCAGTGCCAGGGGTCAGGCCTGGCTATGGCAAAGAGAAGGCAAGCTCTTTGGGGGCTGGGCACTTCCTGCTGGGGGTGCTGGACCCCACCCCGACCTTTCTCACAGGATGAGCGGGTATGGTCAGAACACTCCCACAGTCCTGGCCTTCAAAGGGGCTTTTTTTTTTTCTTTTTTTATTGTTTGCAATTAAAGATTATCCTTGACAAAAGTCCCCTGTAAAAAGGTTTCACTAATTTAAAACCAATTTTTTTCCTCCATGCACTTAAAGCGCGAGGAGGCTGATGAATTCTAAAAGGTGCTCAGTGCTGTCCCGGGGAAGAGGGGCTGGGTCCTCTTCTGTCCTGGCCCCTATGCCACGACCCGCCGCACACACACCCTTCTGTCTACCAGAGCAAGTCTCAGGGCAGCCAGCCAGGGGACGGCCATGTCGCAGACACGGTACAGGCAGGCAGTGAGGACCCCAGAGGTAGTCAAGTCCTGGAACTCGCACCCACTTGCTCTGACCCCTGACCTGGAGGGGCTGCAGCTTGGCAGGAAAGCAGCCTTGGGTCCCAGCCCAGGAATGAGCAGTGCTGTCCTGAGTCTAGGGGGCTGTCCCACAAGGACCAGGAAATGGGGGCACCCCGGGGGTTTCACGTCAGAATGACTGCTGTTCACCTGTCTGTCCCTGAGACAAAGTGCCAGGCACCCACAACCTGAAGGGACCTTTACTCAGCTGGTGGTTTCAGAGGGTTCCGCCGGGGTCCACTGGTTCCGAGGCAGGAACATCATTATGGTTTAGATCCAGAAAGTCCCCCGAAGCCTCAGGGGTTCAGAGCAGCACTCAGGGAAGGCGCTGGGATCATAGGGCACTATACTCATCAGGGGACTCATCCGGGGTTTGCCCTGAATGTTCTTAGGCAGCAGGGTGGGGTTGGAGGTAGCCAGCAGACTCAGTCTGGAAGGCTGTGTGCCCTCGCAGGCTCCAGCCACATTGACATGCGCAGCTCCCCTCCACCAGGCAGCTCCTGCCTTTAGCCATCGGACCAAGATCAACCTCTTCCTTAGGTGTGGACACTGGGCCCAGCAACGAGCAAGTGACTAGGACAAACATGATGGCAGAAGAAAGCTGCTCGCCCCGTGGCAGCCAGGACACAGAGGGAGCAGAAGAGGCAGAGGTCAGGGACAAGAACACACCCTTTTGGGTCACACCGCCTCCTTCCCGGGCTTCCTAACAGCATGCTCGGGCACGAACTCATCAGTGGACTGATCCGGGGGGTACATGGCTCCCCCATCGGCCTGTGGCCAGGCTGCAGACGTTGACACATCCAGGACACTCAGACTGCTTCCTCTCTAGCTGGAAGCTGTGTAGACATCCACAAGCTTGGGGTGCAGGCTGCAGAGTTCTGGCTGCCCCAGCCCTACCCAGACCGTCACTCAGGGACAGAGCCAGGTCACCGAGAGAAGGACGTGGCCCTCGGGAGGCTGCAGTCCCAGCCCTGGGACTCTGCAAGTGCTGAGCCACCTTCTGGGGCTGTGCCAGCCCCCCTAGATGCCAGTAGAAAGCTCACCAGCCCAGGGAGGGTGCTCACAGCAGACCAGGGCCCACCTGCACCCAGATCTCGACTTAAAGATGGATCTGACAGTGCAGGCTGGGCCTTGGGGCTGGGGCTGTCATGCAGGGCAGCCTCTGCCATAGCCGACTGGCCTGTGGGCCTCCCGCCTGCAATTTCCCCACCTCTCAGATTCTTCACAGGGCGCACAGATGCCACTTCAGGGGGCATGTTGTGGGTGTATCTCGACGTCCCCCCAAAGTCTTATGGGTTACTAGGTGGGGTTTGAGTGTGGCTGGATCTAGGGTGTGTGAATATGGGTCACAGATGTGTGACAACTAAATTAGTCCCCTGGTTGGTTCAGCACAGCTCCGAATGTGGATAACGGGAAGGCCTACCCTGGGTGTGAGCGGCACCACTCAAGGCTTGTAGTCTAAACTGGATAAAAGTCCAGAAGGCTCACTGCCTCCTGTCTGCCTGCCATGGACTGTTTCTCCTCTGTGATGCCCCTCTGCCAGGCCACCCTGCCTTGGAGTCCACCACTATGGACTGAAACCTCTACAAACTGTGAGCTAAACAAACCTCTCCTGCTTTAACTTTGGGTGTTGGGTATTTTGTCTCAGCAACAAGAAGAGTAACTAAGACAGGGCAAGAGGGTCCCTGAAACCAAGTCCTAAAAGATGGGACAGGCTGCCTGAGGCCAAGCCACGAAGACCCAACACCAAGAGACATTGCACACGTGGGCCTTGAGAGGACCAGGACTCTGCCGGGTGCCACCGAGGGCCCTGCTACCTGGGCCCTGCTGGGGGCACCCTGCCCTGCCTGCCTCTCCTGGAGTCGCAGTCTTGCCCTTTCCCCTGGGCAGGCAGGGAGCCCATAGACCTCACTGTCCAGACCACAACTGAGGCAGGGAGTCCGACCTGTGTCCCATGTCCTGAGGGCAGGGGGCAGCTGTGCTCTGGAGCAGGCAAGGGTGCGTGGTGTGGAAAACTGGAAAGCTGGAAAGCAAGCACAGACAGACAGCAGGTGCCTAACCCTGATGCCAGCCCGGGGCCCAGGCGAGAAGCCTGTCCAGGCTGCAGTTGGTGTGGATGGGAACACAGCCTTACACCCCACGCAGCTCCGTGGACGCCAAGACCGCGTGCCTTTGTCTGCATCCAGGCTGCTCAGCAGCAGAACTTTTTTTTTAATTTGCTTTGCAAATAACCCTGAATTAAAAACCATATATATCTATTTTTAAAAACCCAGTCTTTTGCTTCCATAATTAAATTTCCACAAGATATTTTTCCCTAGGAAAATTCAATTAGGCTTTAATTTTAGTCATCTAAAAAGCACTGGTGCTTTGAGTATTTGGTTTTTAATTTAAGTCTTTGATAGGACGTTTCAATTAAAGCCCTTGGGTGGGCGCTGTAGCATGACCAGACCGTTACCAGCGGGGGATGGCCACTGCCAGGCCGGCCCAGGTGGGACATCCAGTAGGCAGCAAGGATGGCACTTGCCATAGACTTGGTCCTTGCCCTCAGTGGCCCCATGAGAGTTCTGACGGCCCTGGGGTGAGGTCACTCAGTAGGAGCAATGCACACAGAATACCAGGGATGGGGACGGGGCAGGCAGCCAGACTCATGAGTCCTGGCAGGACACAACAGGGCCCAGCTTCACGCCCTCCCCATTGCTCCCCCAAGGGACACCCAGGCAGAGCTCAGGCCACAGCAGGCATGCCAATGACACCTCTGGGCACCCGTGCAGGCACCTGGGGTGCCCGCTGTCCACACACGCATCCCGTAGGTTACAGAGGCCAGGCAGCAGCCGAGCAACTTGGTGGCACCAGGACCTGCTCAGAGTCCTAGCTGGGACAGGGCCAGGATGGAGGCTGAGCCCGGGCCTGGGGGTGTGGGGCAGGGACAGTGCTGGAGAGAAGGCGTCTGCTGCTCCCCAGCGCGCTCCCACAAGTGTCCAGCCTCACCCCTGAGCACTTGTCCTCCTGTGACCTGAGGCCCTGTCCACTGAAAAGCAAAGGAGAGGGCGGCACAGGCTGGCAAGTGGCATCGTAGACCTGCAGGCAGCCTTAACAGGGTGGAGAGAACCTGCATGTCCTTGCTCAAATGGCCCTGTGGTGACATGGTGGGAAACTGGCACAAGGCCACCAGGACCCGGACATAGAAGGAGCAGCCACACCCTCTGTCCTGCATAGCCGAAGACACCAACCCCCTTCCCATCAGGGCAGTGATCACCTCAGAAAGGCCCCGTGAGCGGGATCCTTCACGTGCGACCTCGGGGATCCGTGCCATTCTCCCGGCGTGAGTCTCCAGGTTCACGCAGGCTTCATGGCATCCACAGCCTGTTCCTTCTGCCAAGTGCACAGGTCCTCAGCTCACAGTGGCCTCAGGGACAGAAGCAAACTGTCCTGAATTTGAAAGTGCATTTGTGCCCCACCTTTGCTTACCCACAAGGAACCATCTCACCTTGGGATTTCCGGGAAGACCGAAATTCAAATCAGTTTCTACCGAATGTATCTGGCTTTCACACCTCCACCATAAAACCAAAACCCATGAGCTGGACTGTCATAAGCCAGGGCTGCCTGCAGACAGGACAGGCTGCACGAGATTCCTGTGCGAGCCTAAGCCTCCCGTCCTGTGGGCAGGTGATTGGGGCCAGGGCCGCCGCATCGCATTCAGCGGCACGGTTGCTTCTGGGCTTGGCCTGGCTTGCTGAAGTCTTCTGAGTACCTTGAGCACACCAGGTACTGGTCCATTGTCGTATCTGTGGCTTTGAATCTTTTCTCCTCCTCCAGAGTGCATCATTGCATCCTCCTAATGCGCTCTCCACAGAGCACTGTTTAATTTCTGTAATTTCAATTCATCAGTGCTTCTTTGTGAGGACCATGGTGTCTGTGGCAAGTCTACATGCCTGCTGCCCAGCCCTAGCTCCAAAAGGTCTCCTCCTGTTTCTCCCTAAAGGTTTCTTCACTTCATCTTTTACACTATGTTAGTGGTCCGCTTTGACCTAATCTTACGCAAAGTGTGAGTCTGAGGGTTTTTATTTGTTTGACTTTTGCTTGTGGGTGTCCAATTGGTCCAGTAATGTTCACAGAAAGGCCATGTTTCTTTGCCCCTTGTCATGAACTGGCTGGGCAGTTTGCGCCAGTCAGCTTCTGAGTTCTTGTCTGTGGTGCAGGTCCAAGAGTCTGTCCTTCGGCCAGTGCTGCAGGTGGGGACTGACGTCGCCATCCAGTAAGCCCTCAAGTGGAGTAGAGGGACCCCTTTATTCTTGTGTCAAGATAATTTCAGCTGATCTTTTATTTTCCTGTGTATTTTACAATTATCTTTCTGTGTCTACAAAGTAATCTTGCTAGGCTTTTCTGGATAGGAATAGTGTGCATCCTGTATATCAGTTTGGGGAGAATTGACATCTTGGCTATGTTAAGGCTTCTGATCCACGAGCATTGTTCTTTCCATTTTCTTGGACCTCCGATGCCTTTCCTCAGTGTCCTGCAGTGGTCAGCATGCAAGTTCTGAGCCAGTTTCCTTAGATTTACACCCAGAACTGTAGTTCTGAGTGCTCATATGTATGTCTGTCTTTAATTTCAGTGTCTATGTGCTCATTGCTAGTACGTGTTTATCTCATACACCGCAAGCTTGCTGTATTCCTTTTGGGACTTTTGGTGACCTCTCGGGGTTTTCCACACAGACAATGGTGTTGTCTGCAGACAGGGATGATCTTCCTCCTTTGCCATTTGTATGTTTTTTGTTGCCTTTTCCCACCCTGTTCTTCTGGCTATAGCTTCCAGCACTGTGCAAACCTCAGCGTGGTGAGGTTTGCTCCTGATTGCAGGAAAGGCGCTCAGAGTCACTCACACAGCTCTTACGTTAACTGGTGCTAACTGCAGGGTTTGTGGATGGTCTCCATCAAGTGAGAACATTCCCTTCACTCTCAGTTTTCTAAGAATTTACCATGAATAGGCACTAAACTTTGTCAAACCACTCTTTTTTAAACTTTTCTTCATAGACTGATATTATTGCATGGTTTTTGTCCTCAGATCATTAGCGCAGTGAATTACAATGATTGATTTCCAAATGTTAAACAGGTCTCGCATCCTTGGAATCAATCCCTTTGGTCATGGTGTAGGTTCTTTTTCTATATTGCCAAAGGACTTTGTGTCTGTAGTTTTCTCATTTTTGCTTTTGTACTGTCTGATAATTTACATTTTTCCGGGACATCCTTTCGAATTCATAGGTTGCAGGTTTTAAAGGGGACCACACCCTTTTACCCTGAAGCTTTCTCTTGGTCCCATGGCCCCCTCTGCCCTTTGGCTGCACTGGCTGGCTCCAGCCCTCCTTGCTTGGGCACAGCCTGCCCCTGGGCCTTTGCACTCACACTCACTCCCTAGAGAATCTTCCTCCCACGGCTCAGGTCCACAGTCTCCTCCACTGGGGGGAGGCTGCCCCAAGTCTGCCTGTTGGTCTGGGCTTCCAGGAAATGTCCACATTTGGCCTATGTCCCCATGCTGTCAAGGGCTGCAACGAGGTCAGAAATAGGCGTCAGGGCCATTTATTACCCCAAGAAGCTCCAGAGTAGGAAACATGAACAAACAAGGGGACACCCCCAAGAGTCACCTGGGTCTCTCCCTGCCTCTGTCCCCAGGTCTCTGTGCTGCACACTCCCCTTCCAGGCATCATGTGGGTGGCCCAGCTCGCCTCCTACTATACAGAGCAGGCTGGGCGGGGGGAGCCTGGCCATTGCCCACCCAGGGGCTGTCCCTTCCTTGCCCCCACGCTGCTCTGCCCAGGGCTGGCCTGAAGCTGCCAAGTGGCCAGGGCTCTTTTCACGGGTCTGGAGGCCCAGGATGGGGACCAACAGCCTGCAGCGGGGCCACCATCACGGCGGCCCACCTTCAAACAATACACCCCACAGAACTTGAAACAGAAGCCTCAAGGGAAAGGAAAACCCAAAAGATGGTACCCTCCAGGAAAGAGACTACAAACTAAGGTCCCCCATGAATGAGACGCAAAATCCTTAACAAAATATTTGCAAATAGATGTAGGCAATATATAAAAAGGGTTACACAGCGTGACCCAATGGCTTGATTCCAGGGATGTGAGGCTGGTTTAATGTTGGGAAATCAATCACTGCAGTGCACCGTGTTACCCGGCTGAGAAGCAGCCTCACAGGGGAGTATCAATCTAGGAAGGAAAGTCATTTACAAAACACAGCCACTTGTGCAAGAGTGTCAGAAAACGAAGAGAGAGGGCAACTTCCTTACCTGACGAAGGCCAGGTACACAGATGAGCCGATCCAGCCCCCTGTGCTGGGTGACTGTCCCCACAGGAAGCCCAGGCAGAGCTCCTCAGCCAGCAGCGTGGGCAAGCCAAAGCTCGACATTGTCCCAGGAGACTGCGAGCTCTGTCCCCAGGGTCTGAGCACTGGCAGAACGCATGTCAGGGACAGGCACCTGAGACGGTCCACTCACTGTGACTTTGTCTCCCCGTGGGCATCTAGAAAGTCGCCGGGAGGATGCTCCTGACCACAGGGGTGCCGAGCAGAGAGGGCCTGTGCCCCTTAGGAGGAGCCAACAAGACCCACCAGGCCCTAACCTGCAGCACGTGGGTCAGGAGGGCTTCCTAGCGGAGGCCATGGCAGGGTCTCCAGGATTAGGAGGTGCCCTTGGGGACACAGGACATCGGACAGGAATCCTTCTCAGTTTGGCAACCGTGCTGGGTAGGAGGCCCCCAGGGGAGCCGGGATGGATGTGTGGAAAGCAGGAAAGCCCAGGCCTGTTCAGGCAGACTGAGGTCTCTGTGTCACCATGTGCCCCCTGAGGGCAATCTGGAGGGCTCTGGGCTCCAGTTCTCAGTCCAGTGAGGCAGCAGGAGGCAGCCCGACCACCAGCAAACCCCACCTCTCCCATGAGCAGCCTAGTTCTTTGACAGCATCTTTCAATGCCCTCAGCATCTGTCTGCACCATCGAATCCATGACTTGCCAATTAGCTATGACAGGCTCTGCCTCTCTGAGCACCCCCAGAGCATGGAGCTCATGGGTTCACCAAACAGATGTCCTGAGGATGTAGCCTGCCGCTCTGCAGGCACACAGGGCCCAACACAGGACAGGACAGGGATGACCACTCAGCTCTCGCCTCCTCCCAAGCTAGTCTCCTTGGGGACATTGGGGTCTGGCCCTGAGGACACCTGGCGGGGGCGGGCACCTCTCCACCATGTAACTCTGTGTCCTCATGCCTGGTGGTCAGAGTCGCAGCCCAGGACAGTGGGCCAGCGAGGGCTGTGACCAGATGGCCTGGGAACAGCAGGAGCCTTCCTGGGGGAGTCACATGTGGCTGCTGGCTGGGCCACAGCCTGTTTGTGGCAACCAAGGGGACCCTGTGTGCCCAGTGCACCACTGGCTCCAAGCAGTGACAAGGCTGGGCTGACCCAGAGGCCCGGAGACTGACCCAGGGCTCCATCTGGGACAGCATCACTCCCAAGGCGGCCCCTCCGCCAGCCACCAGACCCTGCAGGCTCCACCCTAGAGACCCTGGTGGCTCCATCCTGCTCAGCACCTCCCTTGCAGGGCCACACCTGCCCCAGCCATACCATCCAGAGCACTCAGGCCTGCTCAGTGGCCCCAGGGAGGCAATCAGGCCTGGGGAGAGGTGCGTCACGCAGTCTGGCAGCCATCAGAAGGGTCCACGGGGGTCCCTGCACCCCAGCCTCAGCATCTGCTTCACCCGGGCCAATGCTGGGCACCTTGGTATGTCTGATTTCCTCTCCCACCATGTTGGTGGCCACTCCTCCTCTGGCCCTGCTACACAAACACACCCAGCCCTGGCAGCCAAGGAGGGGAGGGAGGGGTGCCCGGGACACCAAGGAGCCTCCAGGGAAAAGCAAGGTCAGTGCCTGGGAACCACTGGCACCAGGTCCTCGGAGGGAGCAGACAGTCCCCTGCCCTGCCCAGCAGGAGTGTTGAGGCCCAGCCTCTTGATCTCCCTAACCTCAGTTCACAAGCTGCTCCCTGTGGGTCCCCAGGTCCAGTGCCCTCTGAGGAGGGTCCCCCCACTCCATGGTGGGTGTGCACTCTGTCCTGGCACTATGCAGACACCTGGGGGCTTGGCCACAGCCCACTCCAGAGATGAGTAAAGCAGGGGCCACCAGCCCAAAGATCCCAGCTGGGCACTCCAGACCCACAGCTCTGCCTGTGACACCCATCTGCCTGCCCCAAGTCCTCTGTACCCAGCGGGAGGCCCAGAGTGGTGCCCAGGAGGTAAATACCTGTAACCCAGAGGCTTCATGAGCCAGGTCAGTAGGGAAAAGGGCTGCGGGAGAGGAGAAAGGAATCGGAGGCATCCTTCTGCAGCCAGCCCCCCACCACTCCAGCACCTCAGGATCAGGGAAGCTGGTGACACAGTGCCCCTCCTGGCACATTGCATCCAGGACTTGGCCAGTTCCTGCCCTCCCCTCCAGTCCTCCCGTGTCCCCACAGAGTTGCCCAGGTTTCTGGAGCCCTGGAGGGATGCAGCTCCGTCCACATCCTCTCAGCCTCTGACCAGGCCAACTCTGAGGCCCAAACCCCTCTGGTGCCCCTCCAGGTTCCAGCCAGAGTCACAAGTGGCTCCTAGGCAGTGTCCTGTGCTCGGTCTCCTCCCCTTTCCCTGCCTCCTCCCAGCCTCAGGGGACCCACACCTGTCCCTATGCTGGAGACCCCCACACCACGCCCCTTTGTCTTTTCGGGGGCGAGGCTCTCAGCAGAAGCAGCCTTGTCCTTGGCTGGAGCCCCACAATGGCCCCAGCCCAGGGACCAGCACCCCAGCCTGCTAGAAGGGTCTCTGTCTGTCCCCTTGGTGACAAAAGGCAGAATGTCCCTTCCAAGGACCATACCACACAGCTGCCTCTGACAAAACAGGAAAAAGTGGAGGGGTCAGGGATGGTGCCACCAAGTGCCAGCCTCCAGGTCCAGCACACAGCTGCCCCATGCCCCAAGCAAAGCCAAAGCCCAGCTGCCCATGGGCCAGACAGACAGCGGCTCTCCCCTGGCGAGGTGGTGCAGGTGGGGTCACAGCCCCTACGGTGGGGGCACAGGGAATGGGGCCCCCTGTCATAGGTCACACCAGAACCCTGGGCATGACTCTGGTACTCCTGAAGCTGCTGGTGCCACAGCCCAGGAGCAACCCTCAGCCTGGGGGAAGGACAGGTTGTCCTTTTCCCTGGGGCAGAGCAAGTTTTGGAGGGGACCCCAAGGCTAGGGCAGGGATGCACTCTTGGGGAGGCAGGAGGTACAGCCGTGTGAGTGGTGTGGTCTTGCCAAGCGGGGTGCGGCAGGAGGGGCACAGCCTCTGGTTTATCTCCCTGCTGTCTCCCCAGGGTGCTCACCTGGCCACATATCCTGAGCCATGTCCCTGCCAGGCTGGACTGGCCAGGGCCCAAGATGACTCAGCCACCTTAGCCTCCAGCTGAGTGACCACCATGGGGTGACCGGCCAGCTGCCACCGAGTCCCAAGAGGGCCCTGCATGAGGTGCAGCAGGATCCCAGCAGAGTGCCCTGGGGAAGACAGACCACCTCACCTCTGAGGCCCGCACCCTGCCAGGGCTCCACTGTGATGGGCTCCACACAGCTGAATTGTGGACCCTAAATCCACGTGTGAAGGCCCCGGCCCCCGGCACCTCAGAATACGAATAGATTTGGGGACAGGGTATTCAGAGATGACTATGTTGGAATAAGGCCGCTGGCTGGGCCTGACCAGTAGGACTGGTGTCCTTGGAAGAGAGGGCAGCATGGACATGGACATATGGGCAGGAACACAGTGTAGACGGGCAGAAAGTGGATGGACGTGGCTGAGCCAAAGGACAGAATGGATCATCGCAGCCACCAGAAGCTGGGCGCTCAGGACAGAGTCTCCCTCGAAGACCCGGATGGAGTCTCCCTCGAAGACCTGGATGGAGCCGGTGGGTACCTGCCAGCACCCACCTGCACACTTTGGGCCTGCAGATCTATGGGAGGATTTGCTCTGCTCCCGGGCTCAGTGATGGTGGGCCAAGCAAACCTTAACTCTAACTTCCCCTCCAGGGCACAATCTGGTCAGATCCCCCAAGTCAGCTCCCAAAGCTGCTAGAGCCAGGTGCCTGGGCCTCTTCTCTCCAGCCATGGACCCAACACTCTCGCCAGGGGACCTGTGATGAGCAGATGTCCCCACCCACCTGTCCTGTCCAGTCCTGTCCTGGGCGTCGCCCACAGCTGCAGTCAGAAGTTAGGTGGGAAGTTGTGAAATCGAGGTTGTGGGCCCACTGTAAGGACGCCTGCCCCAGAGCCCGGGAGACACAGCTGCTCTCCATCCCAGGTCCCCCAGCAGGTACTGCCCAGTGCCCCATTAACCAACACTGTGCATGGCAGCCCCAACCTCCCAGAGCTTCCTGGGCCGAGCTTGTGGCTGAAACACAGGCCGCCTGGAGGCCCTGGCCTGGCTGGGTGGGTGGCAACCATGGCAATGACCCAAGCACAGGCTACAGGACCAGGAAGGAGAAGCAGACAGCACTCCTGGGGCACAAGGGTTCCAGGACCCGGCCCGAGCCCTCTGCGTGCTGCTCCGGGTGCTGCCGAGCTGGCGGGGAGTGGGGAGGTGCGGGAGCGTGGGCCCGCCTGCAGGGCTGCTCACCTGACTGCCAACACTCAGCCACACTCAGCCACAGCGGGATATAAACAGGAGGCCACGCTTGGGCAGGTACCCCATAGAGACCCGCCTGTGTTCCCTGAAAAGCAGAGCCCCCAGCATCCACTGCATGCATGGCACCACGGTGCCCACAGCTGCTCCCTTGGCCCAGGTGGCCACAGTTGCCTCCTCAGAGCAGGTGTGGGGGACAGAAACTGAGCCCTAACGTCCTGGTACCGTGGGCACGGTGTGCCTGGCCCAGGCGTGCAGTGCCCACATAGAGGGAGAGCTCCTTCCATGCTGAGCACCCACCGTGGGGCTGGGCGCCAGCCTTGGGCAAATCCAGGTGTCCCCCCTGGCAGTCGGGGCATCCCTGGGGGAGGAACCTGCCCCAGCCCCAAACCAGGGAGGGCCACAAGCTTCTTCTCTGAGCAGCCCGGCTGGGCTCCCCTCCCGCCCACAGATAGCCGGGAAGCAGCTGGGCCTCGTCAGGGCTGCCCAGGCACAGACCTCACAAAGCACGGTGCCCGGCACCAAGGAGACCGCTGTCCTGCATCAGTGTCCTGGCAGCGGTAGCAGGCGGGTCCTGTCCCCCTCACTGCCACTGGGCTCTTTGGGGTCCAATCCTTGCCCAAGACCAGCTTGTCATGGGAGAGAGTAAATATTCACTCCTTAGACATGATGGCCATAAAACTCCAGGCCTCACGGTCCCAGCTGCCACGCCAGCTCCCAGGCTCTGGGTCAGTCGTTAGAAAAGCAAAAGGTCAGCACTGTCTTTCAGTTGCTTTTTAATCAGATTCTGCATCTCCCAGCTTCCGCTGTCGCCCTCCACCAGGGCCCGGGCGCCTCATTAATGTGAACGAAGGAGGGAGATGACATCATTTACATTTAATTGTCTTGTTTATCTGCCTGGCACCGTGGTTGTTTTAATAAAGGGCAGAGGCAGACAAAGGCTACATTTGCATCCTGGAAGGGGAGCCTGATGAGGGTCTCTTGCTTGTTGACATTTATTGTTTGCAAATGAGATAATCCAATAACCGGGAGCTGCTGCGCCAGGCCCCTGCTGGAGGTGCCCCGCCCTCCCTGTCGAGACCCACCAGGAGAGGGACCCAAGCAGCGGGCCAGGGCAGCGCCCACCACCTGCCCAGAACAAGCATCCCACCTGCAAGTAGAAGCCAGGGCTGGGAGGCCAGGTGCTCACATGGGGCCACAGCCAGGAGCTGAGCAGGCCTGGAGGGCAGCCCCACGCTGGGCCCTGCGCTCTGTGCTTGGGCACCAGAGACCCTGCAATGTGGGCAGGCCACAGACTCAGGACACTTTCACTGCAGTTGTTGTGGGATGATGTTCTTGCCCATCTTGCCTCAGCCACCTCCTGAGACACGGAAGTCCTCAGAAGTCCCCAGAAGTCCCGAGAACATGTGTGAGAAGTTCCCGGAGCAGAACAGACTTCTCTGGACTCACAGGCGGAGCCCGGCAAGGACTGGATGCAGGGGTTACAGGCCGTGCGCCCCCGGCACTGAGCTGGGCTGATGGCACACCACATGGGTACATGGGGCCTGGGGTGTGGTCCTGCTCAGAAGGACAG
This sequence comes from Hystrix cristata, assembly GCA_004026905.1. Taxonomy (NCBI): domain Eukaryota; kingdom Metazoa; phylum Chordata; class Mammalia; order Rodentia; family Hystricidae; genus Hystrix; species Hystrix cristata. The sequence continues at coordinate 32,403 of PVJO010009910.1, forward strand.
GTGCCCCAGCCTCAGGCCCCACTGCCCTTCAGCCACCAGGTCAGACCCATGCTGCCGTCATCGCCCAGACGTTAGCAGTCACTCAGGGGGAGATGGAGCTTCTGCAAGTCCCAGCTGCCCTGCCCAGGTAGCCCTGCCCAGGTGCACCCTGCAGGCTCCATGGCCCACGCAGAGACTTCCACCCCATGCAGACAGGTGCAAGGAGCTGGGGCCCTCGAGTGTTGGGGTGAGCGGGGACAGGGACAGGGACAGGCCACATCCCACCCACTGTTTCTTCTCCAGGCCCAGGGCTTCCGGTCCCTCCCAGGCTGTGACCTTCCTGCTCCCCGACCCAGGCCTCTAGACACGCCACCTCATGAGGGCCAGGCTGGGACAGGTGGAACCGGTAGGTTGGAGGCCAAGAAGGACAGCAGTCAGACCCGACTTGGCCGGACTTTGACCAGAGGCCCAAGGCGGCGCTCAGCCTGGCCCATCAGGAGGAGCGACAGGCCCGCTGACCCAGGGCTGCCCGGCAGGCAGCACGCTGGGCACACTCCTGGGTACACCCACCACGTCCCAGTCTTTTCTCTTCCTGGGGCTCCCATGGCCAGAAATCACCCTGAGAGAAGGCATCAACCTCATAGGAGCAGCTGGGCCACGGGCCCCACAGGTGGGCCCTCTCTGTCACGTGGCCACTGAAGCCCAGGTCTGGGCAGAGAGAGCCCAGCTCCCAGCTTCTCCTCGCCCTCTCCGCAGGCTGCTGATACCAGGGACCCGTCCCAGACCTGAGCCCCAGGTGCCACCGTCCCAGCCACTGGGCCCCCAAGACCCCTGCTGGTGGCCAGGGTGGCCCAGCCCAAATAGTACCAAGACACCTGCCCAAAGCAGCAGTGTCAACACCAAGCTGGTTCTACTCCCGCTCCGCCGCCAGGACCTGCTCTGCCTCGAGGCACCCAGACACAGAAGCCTGAGATACACATGCGAGGAGGGTGGTGGCAGGTGCTCCTGGGACCCTGCTGGCTGAGGGAGGGCCCCGGGTCAGGGCCCCACTGCCTGCCCGGCCCGGGCACACAGAGCGCAATGATGCAATGTCTCTGTTGAAAGGGTCCCATTTCCCTCGGAGAAGAGGCCAAGGCCAGGGATTAGTCATCAGGAAAATGAGATTAAGTGACCTTGAAATGGAATTAACATGACGTCAAACTGCAGAATGTCATTTTCTTAACGCAGTCCTGAAAGATGCCTCCTGCTTTAACCCCTTCTTGGCTGGGCCTCGGCCCCCAAGAGGGAGCCCCCCCAAGAGCAGGGGACCACTGAGGAAGGAATGAGTGCCAAGGATCCCTGCAAACAGCACTCAGGGCCTGGGGAGTCCTGTGACCAACAGATGGACTCTGTAGCCTCCAGCTACAGCTGCCACCCAGGCAGACAGACCTGCAGCCAGGACCCAGCAGAGGACCTGCAGAGACTGCAGCCAGTCCTGGGCTCAGGAGTAGGGGGTCAGGGCCCAGAAGGAGGGAGAGGGGGAAGGAAGGAAGGAGAGAGAGAGAGAGGGAGGGAGGAGAGAGAGAGAGAAGGGAGAGAAGAAGGAAGGAAGGGAATCAGCGAGGTTCCAGTCTCTCCCTGGCTCTAGCACTTTTCAGTCACCAGCCCAGTGCTCTGTCACACACACCTGTGTGGCCTCACCAGGCCCAGTGCACCCCAAACCTGTTCATCACCACCTGCAGCCCAGTGGTCAGAGGATTCGAATCCACTTCCACTAATTCTCTTTCCAATTCGAAAAGGGGGATGGACTGGGAGGCCACAGGCAAATGGGCACTGGTGCAGCCATGGCCCCCCATCCCATGAGTCACCACTCAGAACCCTCAAGTCCCCAGCCGGGGGTCAGAAGGAGCGAGCCCCTCCCAGTTCAAGCCACGCACCCAGCCAGAAAGCAAGGCCAGATGCAGACGTCACCTGTGCCCTGCCTGCCTCCTCCAACTCCAGCGTGGCATCTTCATGAACATACACGTGCAAGCAGCAGCTGTCTTGTTGGGGAAAATGATGCCCCCAGAAACATGCCTCCCATCAGGAGCCCGACGATTAGAACAGCCGCGGTGATCGCACTGTCGCTGGAAGTCTTTCTTAATAATCAGCTTTAGCCTGATCGTAATTTCTCATTTTCACTGAAAAAAATCACTTGTCACTGAGCGTGACCCTCGATCCACTGACTCAGCACGTCGAGCTGAGCTGTGCACATGCCACCCGGTCAGCTCAGGCCAGGTTGGCAGGCCACGCTGGCCATCAGTGGCTGTAAATGCCACGATTTACGGGTGGAGCCAGGATGGCCCCCGCCTGGCCTAGGTCTGCGCGAGGTGTAGGCGGGAGGACAGGTGACCCTGCATCTACCATGCTGGGTAGTCACCCTGTGTGAACCCACCCTCCCTGCTGCGGTGGGGACACAGACGTCACTCCCACACCCAGCCTGTACCCATGGGCACACTCCTCAGCTGGCTTTGGAGGGCCCCTCCTTGCCCTTTGCCATGCTCTCTGCTCACAGTAGGGTGGCCTTTACTCGGGGAGGGAGAGGCCCTGCAGGAGGGGACCAGCCAGAACTCTTCTCAGCCTCTGGGCTCTTGGGCTCCTGGACACCAGCTGCCAGGTCACTCTGAGAAGCCACCACACGGTCCTGCAGACAGCAGCTTTGCTGAGCAGATACTCAGCCCAGCATTCCAGCCACTTAGCCGTGGCCAGGCTCTGTTATTTAGGGAGCCACATCAGGATAAGAGAACCAAGGCTCAAGAGTCAAGCTCGAGCCCTGAGTGGTGAGGTCAGCACATCTAACCACTGCTCTGCCCTGCCACAGAGGGTCAGCCCCAGGAGGGATGGCCTGAACCTGCCCCAGGCACTGCCCCCATCTTCTTCCTGCTCTGCACACCCTCCCAGGCAATGTGACCTGGGGTGCAGAATTGTCAGGGCCTCTTGAGGACAGGAATCCAAAGAATCCAAGCAAAGCCCAGTCCATTGTCCTTCAAGGGGAAGCTGGCAGCAGACGGCCCCACAGTCCTCACCCAGGCTGGACGGCAGGGCCACTCTGGTGGGAGGGTGGCAGCGAGGCCCCACTGTGGGCTCCCAGGAGCCACAGGAACCATCAGTCTCCACAGGGAAACTCAGAAGGAACCGGCACCTGAGACCGGAAGCAAAATATTTACTAAATATTTTAGGATCCATCAGAAACTGAAGATGCTGGGAAGAACAAAACCTGCCTTCAGAAAGAGCAGGCCAGGAAGTTGGCAACGTGCTGGGTGCTATGCAGCCAGTACCCGCCCTTGCCTCCCCTCCAGCCCCAGGCGGGACCAGGAATCAGGAAAGTGGTTTCTGGGATTCAGCCAGTGTTTGTGGACGACTTAAAGGGATAACCAGAGTAATCTGTGTGTGCAGCGCCATGTACAGTGTCCTAGGAGAAGCTGTGGAGCCGCAGAGCACATCTGGAGTCTGGAGGGCATCGGGGCACTGCCCGTAGGACACGGAACCTAGACCTGGCCACAAAGCTGGCCCCAGCATCTGCCTGGTAGAGTGACCACATGGCTGCCCTCTCAGGGCTGTGTCTATGGGATGTCACGATGCAGAGGGAAAGCCCCACACTGGGAGACCCCAGAGTCCCCAAGTGTGTGTCACAGATCAAGCCTGCCTCCCCCCAAGAATGTGAGGCTGCTGGGGCAGCTTGGGGCTTGCCCAGGTTTGGGGGTCCTTGTCCTTGCAAAGAAGCCTCCAGAAGCAGCTCAGCCCATGGGCGCTGGAGGACAGAGGGTAGCTGGGGAAGGGCGAGGCCTGCGGGGACACACGTGGCCTGGGCCAGCCAGGGCATTTTCCAAGAACAAGCATGAAAGTGGCTCCCAATCCACAGGAGTCATCCTGCCGGCGAGGCAGTTGCTGCGTCGTGGCCAGCCACACTCCTTAGATACAAAGCAAGGGGTCAGGGGACCCATCACCACCGGGTCTGCACCTGTCACCCACTAGGAGGCCTAGAGGGCACTAAATGGAGTCTGGAGGAGAGAAACCTTGGGCCCCGGGTGGCCACATCCTGTGCAGTGATCAGAGGACAGAGCAGGGGCTCCCCACACTATCTGTGTGCAGCAAAGTGATGCTCCAGGTACCATTTGCAGGGGTTCTGGGTAAACAGCAATTACAGTGATTAATGGCAATGTTGCTAGGACCAGAGGCTCTGCAGGAAAGAGTCAGTGCAGGTAGGAGAGAGCTGTGTGGGCCTCAGTTTCCACTGTGGCCTTTGCTGCCCCTAGCCTTCTGGGGTGTCCAAGGCAGGGTGAACAGGGACGACATCATGGTGCAGGACCCTTGGTCACCTGCCCCTCAACTTGGAAGAGCTTCAAATAGCCACTGGGACACACAGAGTCATAGTTACTGGCGTGTCCGAATCACAGAATGCTAAGCACACATCAGACGCTAATTTAGCATGTGTTTCTTCATAGTTCAAAGTCTTCAAGCTTCATAGAGCAGGGCAGATAGCCATCCCAACCTGTAAGAATAAACCTGACCTCAACGACACGGACACACAGAGAAAACACCCAAAGTCTTTGATACTGACGTGTCCACGGTGGGTGTCTCAGGATATACAATAATGAGGGTGATTTTTTGTAGTTTTGTGACTATTTGTGTTTTTAAAACTATAAAATCAAGGTTGGACCACAGATGCATTGCCTATTAAGATCACTGGGTCTGCTCAGGGGCACAGGTGTTGGGCATATCCCAAACGACCTGCATCCCCCAGATCTGGCCCTGCCTCACTCCACACCGTTGTAGTTGGAGCCAAGGTCCACTCAGAGCCCTGTCCCCTCCCTTGTCCCCCAGGCACCTTCTACTGAGTCACTGCCTAGGCCCAGCCTCACCCCACACTGCCCAGCTGCTCCAAATTGCTTCTCTTACCCTACCCTCTTACAATTATTTCAGTTTAGGCTTTTTTAAACTATGCAAATGATTTGTGAAAAATGTTATTATCCTGAAAAGTCAAGCTATGCTGACATAAAGTCCACTGTTCCCCCTGCTTCAATCCAAGCAGGCTCCCAGGGTGGTCAGCCTGTGCCCTTCCAGAACATTCTGTGGCTGACATGCATCCTTCCAGAATGTTCTACGTGCTGGTATGCACATGTGCTTGTGGAGGCTTGAGCACAGAGTGTTTGCACCGCCGGCATCCTGTGACACAGCTGGCTCCTGGGCGTTGTGGAGGTGATGGCCGAATGCCCACAGTACCCGCTTGTCTCTTGTCTCCTAAGTCACCACATGGAGGACAGCAGCCCCAGGCAGGAGGTCACATGTGCATTAGGAAATGTCGGGTTCATCTGCCACAGAGCCGCCGGACACCAGCTCCCTGAGCACTGTCTGTCTGCAGGTCCATCTCGCTCTGAATCTGCCCTGTGGGGTCCTGATCTGAGTGTTCGTGTCCCTCAAAGCTCACGTGCCCAAACCTTAACCTGAGGTACGGTAAGAGGAGGTGGGGCCTGTGGAAGGCAAGGAGGTCACCAGGTGACGCCCCCCGAATGGGGTCAGTGCCCCAGGACAGGCCCCAAGTCACCTGCCACCACATGAGGACACACAGAGAGGCCCTCCCTGACCTGGGAGGCTGGCCAGCCCTCTCAGACCCCTGGACACACACGATGGCACCAAGTGACGGGCCCCTTTCTCCCTCGTCCCCCTCAGGCCCTAATGGCGGACCTTGCCTCCCACCAGATTCCAGCCTGCCGTCACTTTGTCACTTCGGGCCATTGGGGCGGCCCTCTCTCCAGGGTGCTGAGGACCTGTTGGAAAGGCAGCACTTTCACAGTCCCCGCCATCACTGGGCCACTGACAATCAACACCTTCTGTCCAAAAGAGAAATCTCCACCCCTGTAGCATGATCGCATCCGCAGACAGAAATCAGTGCTGTCTCTGCCAAGATGGTATCGATTACAGCACGCCGCCCACTCCCGGGTGTGCCATTATCTCCTGTCTGCTATCATCCCAGACGCAGCCAGGCTCCCAGGCCTGATGACAGGATGCTGCGGGCTCCATCCACCAGGGCAGGATCGGGGAGGCAGGCCCGGCATCTGGTTCCAGGGGCCTGCTCAGACTTCTGATGTCCCCGCCACTTGCCCAGAAGCACTGACTGACCTAGAGCTAAGGTCAGCTGGGAACCACACATGGCCCGGCCAGCATTTCGCTACAGGGACAGCAGGCTATGCCCACAGCCACAGGGTAAAGGACTGCAGTCAGAAGAGGTCCTGAGGTGGCCGGCATCCTGGCCCGACACCACTGGCTCCAGATGGCTGAGCTCTGCACCCCTCGCCCAGACAGCTCAGGGTGGGACTGAGATGGGGAGGTGCGCCCTCTGCACCTACACTGGCTCAGCTGCCCCTCGCCCTAACCTACACAGTCATCCAGATGAGGGCACCACCCAGGAGCTCCAGCCCCACCCCAGCCTGCACCCCTGGGCAGCCTGGGCACCTGGCCCAGTACCAAAGGCCAAGGCCTGGACCCACATACTGGCTCCTCTGTCAGGGCAGAGGGTGGCAGCCACCTCCTCTTCCTCTAGAACCCTGGCCCAGGCCCCAGGACAAGGCAGAGGTGTCCCTAGCCCTGGCTTCAACACTGAAGGCCTGGCTCTGAGACCCACGGCTAGCCAGGGACACTGCATCGCCGCAGGCAGAGGGCAGATGGCCTGGCCAGCACTGACCTCGCCCCATGAGGCCTGGCCCTCGCCTGCACGAGCATTGACCCTGCCCGGCACTGGGGCCTCCAGGGCCTCTGCCGCCTGGCTGCCCGTGCACACAGTGAGCAGGTCTGCCAGGCCCTTACCCCATCTCCCCAGAGCCACGCAGCTTCATCCCCAGCCCAGCCGGGTGACTGCCTCACAGATAGCATGGAAGGGCCCCAAGAGCACTGAAGACAATGGCACGTCCGCCTTTTATGGGCCGTTCTGCACCCAGAGAAGCTGGGTGGAACAAATGAGATTGGAATTTTACGATTCTTTTATAGCGTTGCTCTGCAGATAGCTTTTTTAATTAGCTTCTAACTGACACCTTTGGCAACTCTAAATAATTTACCAGCCCCCCACCCCGGTCCAGCCAGGTGCTCGGAGCAGCATGGTCCCCCTCACTATCATTATCAGGAGGTTGGGCCACAGGGCATGGTCACCAGGGCACAGGCCTCGAGACAGACAGACAGTGCTAGCCAGCAATCGTCCCCTTCTACCCAGGAAATGCCGGGGGTGCTGGGGAGGGTAGGAGACCAAGGTGACCTCCTGTACCTTTTCCTGGGAACAAGGAAGCCTAGGAGTGGGCGACACCATGGACGCAGGGCAGACAAGGGTGTCTAGAGATCCAGGAGAGGTGTGCGGGGATTAGAGCTGAGCCAGTAGGGGTGCAGGGGTGCCCTGTGCCTCACGTGTGACGGGAGGACCCTTATCAGCTCCACCATGCCCATGCCCAGGTCCAGGTCCTGGGGCCCCATGCTGCGACCGACTGTCCCGGAGTGGTCCTGGGGGTCTGAGGAGCAGACCCAGCCCCACCGACAGTCCGAGCCTGGCACTCAGGCACTGCTGGCGAAGCTGGTCTGGGTGGAGAGGGGCACGGTGACCAGGTGTGCTTCCATCCATCCCCGAGACCTGTGACTCTCTGCCAAGTGTCTTCAGTCCCCAGGAAGCATCCCTACATCCCTGGACTCCTGGATGCTGAGCCATTCCAAGTGTGAGGTGGCCCACCAGGGAGCTTCAGAAGCTCCTACTAGACTGTTGTCCCTGTGCTGTGCTTCTTGTCCCCTGCCACAGGTGGGAACATTGCAGAGCTGGCTCTTGGAGTCACTCAAAAGCCAGAGGCACAGGAAGACAGTGACAAGGACGGAGGCAATGTCCAAGGTGGCACTCAGTGGTGAGTGCTCCAAATCCCCTTCCCACCAACGCTGCCTGCATGGGGGTCCTGGGTGTGGGCCCCAGAGGCCACCTGCCCCAGCAGGGACCAGGACAGGGCGTATATGTGGCCCTCCCATCCTCCACCACAGGACTCCACAAGAGCAGGCTCAGGAGACGTGGCCTGGGAACGCCTCCCTTCACTCTGCCCTTTGGTTCTGTGGCCAATAAAGCCTCACTTGGGGCCTGTCATACCCAAAGCCACCATGACCAGCAAAGCCAGCCCTGGGTCCGATGTCAGAGAGGCACACTTCCCAGGCCTGTGCTGCTCACAGCCCCAACTCTGCTTTCTTTTGGGGCTTCCTGGAAGGGTTGGGGGCTCAGGGACAGTCTGTTACTCAGGCACCAGGGACCCACGTCACCCTCAGGAGGGCACTGAGCATTGGAGTTCTTCAGACCACTAGGCTATTAGTGTCCTGCAACACATGGGCACACAACGGCAGCTACGTCCTGGTGATGACCCTGCTGTGACAGAGGGAGCCACAGCAGTGCTGACACACTGGGACCCTCTGGAAGGCCGGGTCAGGGCAGGGGAGAGGGCGCTGGTGCTCCGGCTCCAGAGCCAGCTGCAGTGTCTCTGAGCACTGGCTGCCAGTCTTCCCTGCATGAGCACCCAAGGGAGTGCCTGCCCGCCCAGCCCTGTGTGCTGCTTCCACCCAGGCCTGCAAAGGAGGCCAAAGACCACAGCCGCAGCCCCCACTCGAGCTTGCCACAGCCACCTCCTCACTATGCAGCTCCATGTCCTGGGTCTTCCTGGGTGAGGACCCCCAGTCACACCAACCCAGTCATCTTGTTGCACCACCCAGGGGGGCCACTTCAGGCAGGATGAGATCAGGGAGGCCCCTGGTCTGCTGGAGTCACCTTCATATGGACCCTGGGCAACTGGGTCCCGAGCGCTGGGCTTGACAGCTTGCACCACCAAGGCGGCCACCCTGCCTGGCTGCCTGCCCGCTCGGCCCCACACCTCCTCAGGGTGCCGGGCTGCTGCCTCAGTGGGGGAGCTGACAGCCAGTGCATGGCTCTGCACCCCTCAGCACCCAGCATCGGCCGGGGCCCAGCTCCATTCCTTTCGCACTGCCCTCCACCTGCCAGCAGCTATATGTGCTGGGCAAGCAAAGAACAGGCTCGGAACCTGCATCGCATGTGCACACATGTGCGCTCTCCCTCCATCCCACCCCCACTCACCCCAGCTCCCGCCCAGTCCCATGCGCCAGCGTGATTCTGTCTGGTGGTGTGGGACACTGAGGTCTCTAGTCAAAGCCCTCCTGTGACCCTTTTCCACTTGCAGCAACACCTGAGTCTACCTGGGCCACCCCGCCTCTGCCCTCTGCCTCCTGCCAGGCTCCCTCCCTCACCCTGGCTTCAGCTCACCAATTGCTGCCTGCAATGATCCCTTCTCCAGCACGGACGATGATTCCATATGCGAGGAGAGCAGCAGCCGCTACCCCGTCCTCCACAGAAGCCGCCATACCTGGACCGGCGCCTGGTGCTTCCCAGGTGCCCTGTAAATATTTGCAGGATGACGAAGCCATTGCCTCTGCCTGCCAGACACGGTGCTAATCGTTTGGTAAACACCATCTCACTAACAGGATGCAGTGGGTCCCCACTGCCTGCCTGGGAAGAAGCTGCTGCTATAGCTCCGTTCTCCAGATGTAGCTGGGGCTCAGAGTGGGTAAGTGACCTGTCCAAGGTCACACAGCAATGACATGGGGCAGGTGTCTGCTCCAGACTCTGATCCTTGCATGGCTGGCCACCCACGCTGACTTTTAATCCTCCCCCAGACTGCTGAGTCAGATAAATCTCCCTGTCCGCAGGCGAGACCCCAGGGTCAGTGCCTCGTGCCCTAGCCAAAGCCTCAGGTGCCTTGCATTCGTGGCCAGCGTGGACCCTGCCCATGCTTGGGCCTGAGGGCGGGGCCAAGCAGGCTTGGATGTTTCACTGAAGGCAGGCTGCCGCACATAGCCCTCCCTGCGTGACTTTTAAGAAATAGCTCCTAATTAGCTGATTGCTGGCTCTCGGTGCTGCCAATCCCTCCCGCGGCGTCTGGCTGCAGCCTCAGTGCTCATATATGCCGGGTGGCCCTGCCAGGCGAGCTGGCGCTGCTCCCTGCCTGGCACAGCTGACGACACTCTCTGGCTCAGCAGCCAAGTTGTGGCTTCCGGTTGATTCCTACACACTCCGTGTCCTGCCTAGCCACAGACCCCCAAGGAGGCCAGAACTGGGCCAAGGCTGCCCCGCCCGCCTGTGGCTGCCTGTGGGCCCTCCATCCCCCCACAGCCCAGGGAGAGCCGGCCCTCCTCGGGCACCAGTGTGGGGTGGGGGATCTGCTTCTGCTCCCTCTCCAACAAGCCAAATATCCTCATTCTCTTAATTATTGGAGAACAGATTTTCCCCAAATAATTAGGCAATTTAAATCATACAATCTTTCTCTGAGAACTATATTTAACCCTGATTTGAATGTAATTTACACGTCTCGGATCCCTGAAGCAGCTCTGGAAGCCAAAACACGGATCAAATATTTTTTAAATGTCAAATGCTGCTTAATTGTGGATGGCGCTGAGTTTATTTGTACAGATAAGTGTTTGATCTTCTACTCTCTTCTCCCCCTAAACTAATTTTTCCTTAATCCATACGACACCCCAATTTCTCTAATAGCTGGAAGATTGAAATAACACAGGAGAGGCCCTCGAATTTGTAAGGTATTTTAAAACATGCATATTCAAGATTGAGGCAGAAACCCTCTAACTGGAAGCATTAGAGGAATTCGTTAAGGCAACAAGAGTGCTGGTGCTGGCGAGAGCAGCCCAGGCTCTGCCCTTTCCCCCGGGATACAGGCCCCCTCTGAAAGCCGTCCTTGTGGCCAAAAGAAGGAGAAGGTGGCAGAGCCTCAGGTACTCCTGAAGTCTATGCCTGGATGCAGTGCACCCCACTTCCTGGATGGGTGAAAAACCCTCTCTCAAAGAAGGGAAGGGACAGACCATCAGGGTCACTTGTTGTCCACAGCAATCTTGTGGCCACTGGGCAGACATTTCCAGAGTCCCAAACCGAGGTGCACACAGCATGTTCACACCAGGCTCAGAGGTGGCACCCATCCTGGTTTCCCCAGGACCAAGGGTCTCCTGGAATGCTCAACTTTCAACATCTAAACTGGGAAATTCAGCCAGGCATGATGGTGCGCGCTGTAATCCCAGTACCCTGGAGCCTGAGGTGGGAGAATGGAAAGTTTAAGCCCAACGTGGGCAACTTAGTGACTTAGCAAGACCTCGTTCAAAATAAAAATGGCTGGAGATGTATTTCTGTGGGACACCCCTGAGCTCAGTCCCCAGTACCAGGGGGAAAAGGAAAGCCTGGGGAGTCTCAGGCAGTCCCACAGAGTCACACACCTGACTTTGTTCCCAGTAGCTCCCAGCTCCTATCCACCTCCCCGCCCCAAGCTCCACCCCCTGGGAGCCTTGTGTCTGTCCACCCCTGTCTGGCCCACAGTCTGTGGCCTCCTGCTGCCTGCTGTGGCTGCCCCAGGAAGCCTCTGACATCACAGTCACAGTTGCTGTGGGCCCACACTGCACGCCACGCAGGCATTCAGCAGGCCTTGTGTATGCTTCCCTTACCCCAGGCCACCACCCTCTCTCCACATCTGTGCATGGATTTCTGGGGACAGCAGCATCCCCAGTTCTCTTCCTGAGCGGTTTCACCAGACTGAGAAGATTTAGGGGCCGCAGAGGTGATGACGAAGGCGGTAGCCATACTCTCCATCTGCTCTGGCCACTGGCTGGGATCCAGGTGGCCTTTGCTGAATAAAATGTTTCGCTGATTTATCTTTTATTAGTCAGAGATAAGAAAAAGTTACCTCTTCCCAGCTGTTTGCAAAGCAATTCGCATCCAAGGACATCTTCTCCCGGCAGTACCTCATCCGTAGTTTCCAGTAGCAACCGAGACACACCAGCAAAATTTGATTTCCGAACCTGTTTGCCTGAATCACAGCCTCCTCTGTGTTCTGCCTTCCAGGGTATCAGAGAAGACGGTTTTGCCAAATGTTTCTCTGCTACATAAAAGTGTTGCTTCCGGCCACTGGTCACAATTCTTAGATCTCCCTGCCTGGCCCAGTCAAGCCGCGAATTATGGGCTTGGGGGACAGAAGCACTGGGATCCTGGGTGCCATCTGCTCTGCTGACAGCCAGTGCCAGGGTGCGCAGTGGTCACAGCAGCCTCAGACCTTGCGGGTCCAGCCCTGAGGTCCACTCCTTGTTCAGACACTGTCAGTACCACCAAGGAGTAAGAATCATGCGCAGACGCTTTTAGACCACACTGGGATTAAACTAGGAATCAATAACAGAAGAGACAGCAGGACATCCCTGAATATTTGGAGAATAAACAACATGCTTCTAAATGACATGTAGGTCAAAGGAGAAATCTCAAGAGGAACTTAAAAATATTGGACTAAATGAAAATATGAAAAATTGGGCTAAATGAAAATATTGGACCAAATGAAAATCATCCTCAAAATTGCCAGGCTGCTACACAAGCAGTGCTTAGAGTTAGGGGAAAGATCTGCAGCATAACACATAGGTTAGATGAGGTGAAAGACCTCACATAATCTAAGGAAACTAGAAACAGAAGAACAATTTAAACTACTCTATAGCAAACAAGGAAAAAAGGAATGAAAAATTATTGAAATCAGTGAAATTGAAGACAGGAAAGCAATTGAAAAAATCGGCAGAAGACTTTTGGGATCAACAAAAGACCTTTGGGATCAATAAAAGTGATAAATATCCAGCCAGATTAAGAAAAAAAATCAGAGAAGAAGGAGGGCGATTACCACTGTCCTGGACACACTAAGGGACCAATATCAAACCAAGACAATGCTGTATCTACACCTTGAAAATGTTAAGATGAAACAGCGATTTCTTAATGACACAACCAAACTTCTAGCAGGAGAAATAGAGAACCCAAATAGGTGGAAATCCAAGTGAAAAGGAGAATCCAGTCATTAGCCACCTTCAAAACAGAAATCACTAGGCTACATGACTTCACTGGCAAATTCCACCAGCCACATGAGGACGAATTACCACTCCCACAAAGCAGAGCAGAGAGAACGCCTCCCACCTTGTCTCACAAGACCACTGGTGCCCTAGGACCAGAACCAGACAAAGACGCCACTAGAAAAACAACTCTTGTAAGCACAAATGTGAAAATTATCAGCAAAATATCATCAAATGAAATGCAACAACATGTAAGTGTAATTGTACACCATGACCATGCTGGACTTAGTCCAGGTATAATTCTCCATTTGGAAAACAATCTATGAATGAAGGAATGAAACCACGTCCTAGAACAAGCAAATACGGCAAGGTTACAAGATACGTGGTTAACATAAAAGTCCAGTGCTTCTGATATACTAGCAATAAACAACTGGAATTTGAGTTTTCAGAAAATACTGTTAGCTACAGCAGAATCCCCCAACAACAAAGTACGGATGTACAAATCTACCCCGGCACTCGTAGAGTCTGCATGCTGCCCCCTGCAGGGCTCTGATGATGGAGCTCAGAACACACTTGACTGGAGGGAAAGTTCCTCACGATGTGTCTGCAGTCATGGCAACTCGGTGACAATCCCAGTGAGCTCTTGTGTAGACACTGACAAACTGATCCTGAGGCTTGTATGGAAAGTCAGATGGCCTCTAACAGGCTACACAACAGTGAGGAGCAGAGTTGGAGGACTTGGACTTCCCAATTTCACTTGGCAGAAGAACAGAGGAGTTGATCAATGGCAGAGACCCGGGGCCAGAGCTCCACATGCCATGCCAGCTTTATGCTTTATCTTCAACCAAGGTAGAGAGACAACACAAAGGAGAAAAATGGTCTTTCCGAATAACACGCTGAAACAACTGGACACCCACAGGCAACAAATAATAATGCAGATACAAGCTAAGGACAATTTTTGCAGGAATAATTGCAAAATGAATCTAGACCCAAATGTAAACTCTAAAACTTCTAGAAGAAAACCTCATATACCTTGGAGTTGATGATGAGATTTTGGTTACTTCAACAGAAGCACAATCTAGAAAAGAAAAAATTGACAATTTGGACTCGTGTGTGTGTGTGTGTGTGTGTGTGTGTGCACGTGCGCGAGTGTGCACGAGTGTGGCACTAGGGAATGAACCCAGGATCTTTACACTGAGCTACATCCACAGCCTTTTTAAAAAAAAAATTTTTTTTTTTTATGTCTGGACAGGATCTCACAAAATTGCTGCATTGCCCAGGGCAGTCTCAAAATTGCAGTCCTGCTGCCTCAGCCTCCCAGAGTGCTGGGATAACAGGTGTGCCCCACCATCTCCAGCTAAGTGGGACCTTTTTAAATGAAAAACTTCTATGATCAGACAAGCCACAGACTTGGAGAAAAATCTTCGCAACATGTGTGTGTATCAGGTAAAGAACTTGTACCCCAAATATACGAAGAACTCTTAAAGCTTAACAATCAGGAAATAAGCAAGACAATTTTTAAATGGGGAAAACGAAGATAAGCACATGGCAAGTGCACATATTAAAAGCTGCCGATCATTTTTCATTAAGGAAATGCAAATTAGAACAATAAGACACCACCATGTGCATGTCAGGGTGGCGCAGTTCCAAAACATGACAATACCAATGCCAGGGACAATGTGGGGCAACACTGACTTCCCCGCATTGCTGGTGGGAGTGTGGAGCGGGCCGCCATTCTGGAAGGCAGTCTGGCGGCTTCTGACAATGCTAAACATAGTCTTACCATATGATCCGGCAGTTGAATTCCTAGGTGTTTGCCCAACTGATTTCCAAACGTATGTCCACACAAAGCCTGCGTGCTAGTGTTGACAGCAGCTTTGTTCCTAATTGCTGGAAACCGGAAACAACCAAATGGCTCCGGCGGGTGGGTGGATGAGCAAATGCTGGTATATCCATCTAGGCCCTGGAATAGTAGTCAGCGAGAAAGAGAAACAAGCTAGCAAGCCACCCAGAGGCACAGAGGACCCTTGCATGAGCACTGCGAGGAGCAGCCAGTCTAAAAGGCTGGTGTTGCATGCATCCAACTGCATGACATTCTGGAAAAGACAAAACCATGGACTGTCAAGGTCATCAAAGCAAGGAAAGTCAGAGACACGGCCCAGCGGAACCCTGGGAACGTGACAACCAAGGCTAGCATGGTAGCCTGGGTAGAGTCCTGGGACAGGAAGAGGACCCTGGGGAAACAAAGACTGAACGACATCTGGCCTCAGCCCATGTGGGCACCGCTGCTGGCTTCCTGGGGACATCACAGGTACTGCGTGCACATGAGGGGTTAATGATGGGGTGCTGAGCTCAGCGTCTGGGAATTCTCTACACTGTCAGCACAATTTCCCTATAAGCCTAAAACTATTCTAAAAACTGAAGTTTACTTTTTAAAGAGGCATGTGCTTTATGGTGTGTAAATGAAATCTCCATAAAGTTGGCTTTAAACACTGAAAACTATGGTGACCTGCTCTTGGGAGATGTAGTCTCATGAAGGAGAAAAATAACAAAGTAAAAAAATATATATAGAATTGCAAGCTTTGATTTCACTCTGAATTAAATCAATAGGGAGCAGCTAGGAAACTGAGGCAAAGAGTTGTGTGCACTCTCCACAGGAGAGATGCAGCGATCAGGGACAACCTCCCTGGCCAGGCACACACTATGGAGAAACGCCGAGAACAGCGTTCTGGAGGCCAGCGGAATCAGGTGGAGGCGCCACAGAGGCAGTTTATTTCCTCAGAGGAAGACAGAAGGCCAGGCGTGGAGATTAACCTGCCCAGCGCTGGGCAGGCCCACAGCCCAAGCAAGGCCATTACTGCGCCCATCTCCACCGGGCGCCCGGGGAAACGGCCCATTCTGTTCACTGAGCGCTCGTGGCCCCCGGCTCAGCACCTCCTGCCTCTAAAACACACTGTTCGTTAAGTGTAATGGGTTTTAGGGAATTTATTTTGCCAATTTTAGAACCCACCATAAAGAAGAAATATGAGAGAATTTTATGAGGTGTACTGTATATCTTTAATACTCGTATTTTTTCTCAAAATGCTGAGAATATCAATTACATTTATGGTTTCAGGAGGAGGTGCTCCAACCCCATGGCTGGCAAATCCAGGCCTGGCAGGAAATAAACAGCGGGGGACTCAGCCTTGCAGGTGCTGGCCTCAGGTGATCTTTGAGGGGCAGGCCAGCTTCAGACAGCCCAGTGCCAGCCACTGTGGGGAGTTGTATTTGGGATCGGCATGCATGCACATGTTCATACGTGTATGTGTGCCCATGCATTGTGCTTGGGTGTGTACTGTGCGTCTACATGTGCTGTATGCATGTGTACTGTATAGGTGTACATGTTTGCCTGTGTGCATATGTTCGTACACATGTGTTGGTGTGTGATGTGTATATACATGTGCTTGCGTTTGCATGTGTGCTATGTGCATGCATGTGTGTGAGTTGTAGTATGTGCATGTGTGTGATGTGTGTTGCACGTGCATGTTGTATGATGTGCGTGCAGGTGTGTGCAATATGTTATTTGGGTACATGTGTGATGTGTGTGTGCATGGGTGTGCATGTGCACACACAGCCCCTTTGTCGATGGTTTTCCTCTAAGGACGGTCTTTCAGGAAGCCACTAGCATCCCAACCCAGGACACAGTGACTCCTCTCCAGGAGCAGCTCCACTCACACCCTGTCCTGGGCAGCAGCCTGCCCGGCCCCCACAGGGTTCCCACCCAGCCCTGCCCAGCCCATACCCTCAGGCCCTGCTCCGACCCGGGGGTTTCTCGGTTCTCCCTGCAGGAGGCAGATACCAGCACCACAGGGACCCCACAGGGACCTCACAGGGACCCCTGGTCACAAGCAGGACTGTTTAGGGGTGTCCGGAGCTCAGGGCCCAAGAGCTAAGCAGGCAATCCACTCCTCACCCTGGGGCTTTGAGGCAGGTGTCCTGGGATCAGGGCTGCCCCGCAGCCTGCTCACAAGGCCTGAGACCAGAAAGCAACAGCATCTCTGGGCCATGTATCCTGGACAGGCAGGGAGCCTGCAAGCTCACACAGCAACTACACACACACACACACGCACACACATGTCCAAGTACATGTGTGTATGCCGACTGTGGGGGCCTCTGTCCTCGGGACTAAAGAACTCCAGGGAAACAGCTATGCCCCAGCCAGGCCCACCTGGGAAGGCCAGAACCCCTTCCCCTAACAGCCCGTCCTGGGCAGTTTGTGCTCTGGGGGTGACCTGTGAGAGGCACCCCGCTCCAGTGCTGCTTAGCGTTATTTACTGCTCCAACGTGCACGTTTGTTTAAAACCTGCTGCAGAATTCATCCTCTCTGCCACTTACGCAGCCATTATCGGCCATCGCAAAAGTGCCAAAGAGAGAGTCATAAACGGCCGTGATTTACGAGGCAGCAAGAACACGGGGCGAACAGGAGAAAATTAAATCCTTTACCTGAGAGATTATTTACGAGCACAGCCAACACACTGGGTGAGCAGTGGCCTGGGGCGTGTGTTAGGTGTCTGTCCTGCACTGGACCCCACGCCCTTCCCGCCAGGGCCCAGGTCAGCCCCCTACCTCCCTGCCCCTCCCAGCTCAGGACTCACGCCAGGGCTACACCCTGTCCCGGGGCACTTCCAACATGCTGTGTGACCTTTCGAATGGCCTGCCTCGCTCTGAGCCTCAGTTTACTCCTCTAAGTCAAAGAGGGAGTAGCCAGGGGGGCTCTGAGATGTAGTCATGGGGCAAATGAGTGCTGCCCCTACCCCAGGTATCTCCTCCTTGCCCCTGCCCGAGGCTAATATCTTCAGAGCAGCCACTGTGGGCCCCTCAGCCTGTTCCCAGCCCCATCCCATGCTGGTCCTTGTCCCTTGCTGCTGCTGGGTTGCAGGACACTCACATCTTGAGCCAGAGAAGAAAGCCATGGCTGCCTGGCCCTTCACAGGGTACCCTGCTTCGTGCCTGGATCCTCCCAGGTTCACCCATGGAGACCCCTCGGGAAAGGGCCAGGCCAGCAGGTCCCACTCCCTCCCAGCTGAGGAGTCCTGGCTGCCCCCAGGGAGCCCGTGGAACCAAACTGGAGCGGCCTTGGCCCCGGGCACATTCCAGCCAGGGCTGGGAAGAAGCACGGAGGCCCCGGTGCCCAAGGGCTTCGTGGGGCGCCACAGGGATAAAGAGATGCTCCAGACCCTGGGAGGGGAAGGAGGCTTCTCAGAATGGCCCTGCACACCTTGTAGCCAGATGTGGGGTCCAGGTGTGAGGACCTGATCCCAAAGCCACCTCCTGCCTGCTATCCTCCCCGCAGCCCTCTGTCTCCCTCCCCAGAGCTGCCCCATCCAAGAGGGCTCAGGGTCCTGAAGGTGCCAGAAGTGCCACTTTCCCTTGGGAACAAGAGATTCCTTGTAACAGAAGCCAGCAGATGGTGACAAGGAGGAGTCCCTTTCGTTTGGTTTCCACTTGTTTTAAAAAAAGGAAAAGTACCAGGGACTGTGATTGCCCATAAAGATTTTTGTGCACTTAGAAACACACAGGGTACTTTCTAAAAAAAATAAGAGTTTGATTTTTCAGTTAAAACCTGGTGCAGACTGAGGCTGAGCCCTGAGAAGGTGTTTGCTTTGCAAACAGCCCCAAGGCATGAGGGCCCCCAAGTTCAACCACAGAAGGGCTGCAGATCAAGAGCCAATGCCACCCTGGGTCTGAGCCCCGCCAGTGTACCCCCCCACCCCAGAAGACCCATGGGCTGCACCACCCGGCTGAGCTCGGTTCCCCGGCCCAGCCCTGGCTGGCCCTGCCTCCCCTAATTTAAGTGCACTCACGCACCCTGCATTCTCATGGGAGCCTGCACAGGCCAGGGACCTGGGCCAGGGCAGAATGGGAGGAGGCCTCGGCCCATGCAACTCAGCCACCCCTCTGCCTGTGCCCGACGCCTACCTCAGCACCCAGAGCACCAAGACCCCTGCTCAGAGCCGCTCCTCAGCCCCCTGCACTTTGTTGCACAGTAGGGGCCCCAGAGACACCCCACTTTGTGGTTCCCATGCCTGACTCTGCCTCAAGATCCCATTCTGATCTCTCTGTCACTAGCCTGACCTGACTTCAAGATGCCAGTGTCGGGCTGGGCAGACAGGACAGGACTCTGGGAGGACCCAGAGAAGGATGCTCTGGCCAAGGTCGAACCCCAGAGGAGAGAGAGGAAGCCATAATGGTGGTGCCACAGGCAGGACTTGGGGGAGGGGTACTGAGGCCACACAGGGCAGAAGGGCCACAGGGGACCCTCTCAGAAAGGTCCAGCTTATCCTGGTCACAGATCTCACACCAGGTCAGGCCCCGTCGCGCTCTAGCCTTGGTGTCCCCAGCTGGATGAGGAGGGATGTCTGGGGGATGAGGACCTGCTCAACGGACTGGCCTGCCAGCTCTCTGCTGAGATCCTGTCCCCAAGGGCTACCTGGGGTCACCCACAGTAACCCTTCAGACAGCTTGGCTCAGCGGTCCTGGGAACGGGCACGACCCTCCATTGCATGCTCATTTTCTTTCAGCATAATTGAAAAATCAATATGTTGCAGAATTTCTCTGCAAACCACAAATACAATCATCTCCAGTCCCAAAGAGGATGATCCTACAGCACAGCAGCTAAGCCCCCAGAGGCCCCAGCGAGGCTCACTTGGCCTGGGGACACTGACCCCCATGGCTGCCGGCAGACACCAGACCTCAGCCGGCCTGGGGAGCGCCCTGATCCCCCAGAGGGCCTCACCCCAGATTTAATCAAGCCTTCCCCTCTGTGGCTTCCAATCACGCTATGCCTGGCCTCATAAAGGATGGCACTTAATGAATGGTGTGATAAGTCTATTAATGGTAAGCATAGTTGTGCACAGCCACACCACACCTGCCATCAAATGGATCCAAGTGGGAATTTATTACAATTTTATCAACTCAGCCTCACAAGTCACAGCGAAAACTGGGCCATGCACCATCCTGTGCAATCAGAGTCATTGAGTTTTATGGGTTTGCTCAATTTTGCCCGAGGGACAGATCGCACAGCACAAGGAGAAAGCCACCTCATCCCTCCACTACGGGGGGAGCCAAGGCCAGACCCAGGCCTGGGATAGAGATCACCAGCAGGCTCGGACTCCGCACATCCCTGAGCCCCGCTCCCAGCCCCGGGACATGTTCACCCACCAGAGCCTTGTGGTCCCCAACCTGGGACCCAGAATAAGCCCAACCCCATGTCGCTCTTCTGGACCCCTGTTCTCATGCAGAGGCACTCTCTCCTGTGGGGTGGGAGGGGACCCTGTCTACCGTCTGAATACTCTGCCTCACGTCCCTGAGGACTTAGGGCCTTCACCCTGATTCTGCCTGCGGCCCTAGAACTTGATCCCCACCCACCCACCCAGGGCTCAGCCTCTCCCTAAATGGCAGTCCCCGGTGTGGACCAAGGGAAGGCAGGAGCTCAGGACAGCACAAGGGCCTCATCTGCACCTCAGGGAGTCCCCTCCCCAGCCCGACACTGCCTCTCATTCTGCTTGTCCACTGTATCCCGTGTTTCCTTCCTCAGTGCACCCACCAGAGCAAGCCTACCTTCTCCAGAAACCCCTCCCTGCATCCTCTCTGCCCCACATGGGGTAATTGAGGTGATGCCAGTGCGGCACCCTGAAGACTCAGCCAAGCCAGTCCCTCAGGTTGGGTGCCCACCCTGCTCTCCCTCTACCCTTGGCTGCCAGCGCCACTACTTGCTCGGGAGCCACCAACACCTCTGCCCTCCCTGGCTGCAGGGGCCTTTTCCCCATGAGGGTCCAGGCCTGGAGAGAGACCTGGCCAGTGCTCCACTGTCTGCTGAGCACCTCCATCCCTTCCTTCCGACTGGCCCTCGCCACCATCCACCATCCCTCATCTGTGCTGTCTGGTCCAGAGGCCACTGGGCTACGGGGTACTCAAAATGTGGCCCCTGTAACTGCAGAGCTCATTTTCAAATTTCCACTTAGTAGCTTTATTGAGGTTAATTAACATAGAAGGAGCTGTATCTATTTAAAGCATACAGTTCGATAGGTTTTAAAGGACACACACCAGTGAAACCATCCTCAAAGTAAAGGTAAGTAATATGCTAATATATCCACATATCCATTACACTGATTTTTGATTTTTGAAATACTGGGGATTGAACCCAGGGCCTTCACACTCAGCTACATCACCAGCCTTTTTCTTATTTTTTATTTTGAGATAAGATCTTACTAAACCACTAAGTCACCTGGGCTAGTCTCAAACTCTAAATCCTCCTGCCTCAGCCCCCCAGCATGTGAATATTTCTTCTCGTCCCTTTGTAATCCTGCCTCACATCCTCCTTGTCCCCAGCCATGACTCTATTTTCTATCATTACCAGTTAGTTTGCATCTTCTAGAGTTTTATATAAATTGTTTATACAATCACACATGATTTCCCTTTGTGTGTAGCTTCTCTCGATGGCTACTAGCCATTTGTCCCTGTATTTGTGACCACTGCATCTTGTGGCCACGTGGGAGGCATGGGAAGGACCAGCCAACTTTTATTCACCTGCACACCTGTTGGTGCCATCCAGGTTGGGAGCAGTTCAGCTGCCAAGGGGCGCTCATGTCCCCTGGATGGGACGTGCTTCCATTTCCCTCAGAGTGGATGGCCAAGTCACATCGTTGGACACCACAGGACACCCCAGGAAGGCAGGACACCACCAAACTGTTTTCACGGGATTGTACCATATGACATGCCTGCCAGCTGCCTGCACGAGTTCCCGTCCTCCCTCCACCCTCCCAGTGCTCCGTGGGGCTGTCTTTTTGACGTTAGCCATCCTGAGAGGGGTGCGGTGCATCCTGTGGTGGCTTTGATGTTCATGTCGTAGTGACCACCCACACCAAGCAGCTGTAGGTGTGGGTATTTTTAGATCCTTACTTGTTGTGTGAGGTTTCCTCTCTGTATACAGTTGAATTCATCAGCGAAGCCACATGGGCCTGGAGTTTTCTTCGTAGGAAGGTTTTTAACCACAAGCTCAATTTCTTTCAGAGGTATAAGTCTATTTGGTTGTCTATTTCACTCTGCACATGCATTAGTACTTTTGGTCTTTCAAGGAATTTATCCATTTTGAGTAACTGAACTCACTGGCACACAGTGCTCATAACATTGCCCACCATCCTCAATAACAGTCATTGGCTTGATGGCACCTTCTCCAGCTCTGACATGCTCATGCATCTTCCCGCTCTTTCTCTTGATCATCCTGGCTAAAGGTTCATTCATTCAATTGGCTCAAAGAGCAGTTTTGGTTTCATTGATTTTCTCTATCATGCTTCTGCTTACTATTGATTTGATTTCACTTTGGTCATTATTTCCTTTTTTCTTACACCAGTTTGATTTGCTCTTCTTTTTCTTGTTTCTTGGAGTACGACCCGAAGTCTTTGATGTGAGATCTTTTGGGTTGGGGATTTAGCTCAAGTGGTAGAGCACTTGCCTAGCAAGTGCAAGGCCCTGAGTTTGATCCCCAGCACTGCAAACAAAAAAAAAAAAAAAAGAGAGAGAGAGAAAGAAAGAAAAGAAAGAAAAAAATACTTGTTGTTGATTTGAGATCTTTCTTCTTTTCTGATGTAGGTATCTAATGCTATGCATTTCTCTCTAAATAGCACTTTAGGTATAGTCCACAAATTTTGATATACTGTATTTTCATTTTGATTCAGTTCAAAATATTTCCTAATTTCCTTTCAGATTTCTTCTTGAACCATAGGTTATCAAGAAATATATTACTTAACTTCTAAGTTTGGGAGGATTCTCCAGAAATATTTCTAATTTAACTCCACTGTGATCAGATAACACTCTTCCTGACTTGGATCCTTTTATATTGGGGGCTTTTCTGGGGTCCAGAATACCATGTACCCTGGGAAATGACAGAGGTGTCCCTGAGAACATTGGGCATTCTGTTGTTGAGTGGAGAGTTTCGCATACATCAGTTTTTTTTTTCCTTTTCCACCTTCTTTTGGATTAAGTAAATATTCTTTCACAAATATGTCTTCCCTCTTTAGTTGGCTTATAAGCTTTAACTATTTTAGGATTTGCTGGCTGCTTTATGGCAGGTGGCATATGTCTGTAATTTGTCACAGTCCACAATCAAGGGCTGCCACACAACTTCAGACACTCTAAGGATAAAATGACAGCCCATTTCCCAAATGTCCCAAATTGTGCTATTTTGCAATGCACTTTTACAGGTGTCATGATGCCCCCACTAAATTATTTTTGCTTAAATAATCCCATTATCTTTTAAAGAAATTTAAATGGTAACAATAAATCTTAAACACCTAAAAAGTACCAGTCTGGCACACTCCCTCACATAAACTTGCATTCTACCTGGTTATCATTTTTCTTCTGCCTGGAGCACTCCCTTTAACGTGTTTTGCAGTGTAGGTCTTCTGGTAAGGAATTCTGTCAGTTTTTGTAGGTTTGTAGAAGTTTCATTCTGTCTTTGCTTTTGAAAGATATGGTGATAAGACATACAAGTCTAAGTTGATAGATTTTTTTTTCCTTCAACCCCTTTGAAGATGCCCATATTCCTTCCTCTGTCTGGCATTGTTCATAGTGCCAACCTTTTCTTTTGTTTCCTGGCCACCTTGAAGATCTTCTCCTAATCACTGGCTTTGAGCAATTTGATTATGGTGCCTGATGTCATGTGTTCTGTGCTTCCTGTAGTTGGGCTTGGTTGGGTTTCTTAAGTCTATGGATTTATCATTTTCATATGTGGGAAATATTTGACCACTATTTCTTCAAGTAACATTTCCATCCCTTCTCCTTCACCTACTCCAGTGTGACACAATGGGCCATGTGAAGTTTTCCCAAAGCTTGCTGATATCGTGCTCACTTCTTAAATCAATATTCTTTTTCTGTTTCATTTTGGATCATCTGACATCTTCAGACATGCTGGTCTTTTCTTCTTCGATGCCTGACCTGCCAGGATCTCATCCAGTGTATTCATCTCACACACCATACTTTTTATCTCTAGAAGTTGGGTGTGAGTTTTTCTTACATCTTTGTGTCTCCACTTAACTTTTTGAACATATGGAATGCAGTTATAATAACTGTTTTAATGCTTTTGTCTGCAGATTCTCACATCTGTGTCAGTCCTGGATTGGTTTGGTGATTTATCTCCTCATTACAGGTTGTATTTTCCTGCTCATTTGCATGCTTGTTAATTCATTATTGGATTCCAGACTTGGTGAGTGTTATATTGTTGAGTGTTGGGTTCTTGAGTTTTTCTGGGATGTAGCTTGATCCTTTGGAGTTGCTCTGGTTGGGAAAACATCCCCACAGGCCCATGTGCTGAAGGAGATTGATAGACACTCTAAGGGGTGGTGCCTGGTGGGAGACTTGAGATCACTGGGGATGCACGCTCAGAAGTGATGGGGGGGCACGGTCTCTTCCCAGGCTTTGCTTTGTAGACACCACAAGGTGACCAGCTTGCTTCACTGTGTGCCCCCACCATGAAGTGCAACCTCGCCACAGACCCAAAAGCAACATGGCCACCAACCATAGACTGGAACCTCCAAGACTATGAGACACTGTGAGTCTTTTCTCTTTATGACTTGCTTATTTCAGGTATTTGTCACAGTAACAGAAAGCTGACTCACACAAGGCCCTGCATTTAGACTCTAAAGCAGGTCCTCAGAGCCAGGCCTGATGCCCCAGAAACGGGAGGGCTCCCACCCAGCTGCTAGGAACCAGTTTGACTTCTGGCCCTGTGGGACCCCAGGCCTTTTACTTCCACACGTCTTAAAGGTTCTGTCCATGCTCAGGTGGCTTCCGTGCACTCTGGGGCCACTTGGGGCTCTGCTACATCCTCAGGGGACTCTGTGGCTCTGCAGGTTCCATGTTGCCCCCTCGGCAGCACCATCTTGTGAGTTCTCATCACCTTGGTCTCCCCTCAGCCCTTCCCCCACTGGGGTGTCCAGGGCTCTGTCTCCATCCCCCTTCCTGCGCCCCAGCAAGGACACCTGGCCAGCAGGAGCAGGGCATGGAGGGCTCGCTGTGCTGGTTTCAAGCTTCTGGAATGCTTCTTCTTCTGGTGCCCAGCACCCTAGAACAGATTTCTCGTGTGTTTCCATCTGTCTCTTGCTTGTTTCAGGTGGGAGGGCAAAGCCAGCTCCATCTTGGCTGGCAGCAGCACACCCAGTTTTATCACCTGTGTTTAGTTTTATTTTAACAGCACCATGTGGCTGGTGCCTCTGCTGGGGCTCTGCGGGGACCAGGCCTTGCTGGCTGCTCCCTGCGGATGCCAGGCAGAGACATAGCCAGAAGTGCTGGCTGAGAGACCAGCTCATGGACTGGTGTGCAAGTGTAAGCCCTGGGCTGGGGGAACAGCTAAGTGACTCAAGAACCTGTCCCCCAATGTCCTCTCCTCCTAAGCACCAAGCCAGGGTCCCCATTACCAGGCTCTAACCCCTGCCTGTGGCTCCTGGACACTTCAGAGGCTCTGCTACCCCTCGGCCCCAAGTCCCAGCCCTGTCCCTCCTGGGGAGTCTCACATCTTCACCCCAGTGACCCCAGAGAGCAAATTCCAGCCTGGTAGTTTCCCTGCCCTTTATGGTTTAGGGAAAATGACCTTAGATAGGCTGGAGGTTCCGATTCAAAATCAGACAAAGGAGTTGAAGAGCTCTCCAAAGAAGACACACAAATGGCCAGTAACGCACAAAAAGATGCCCAGCATCATCATCATCAGGGACACGCAGGGCAAAATCACCGTCAGATGCTCCCTCACACCTGCCAGGATGGCTAGAATTAAATAAAACAGAAAACAGTAAATGTTGACAAGGATATAATTTTCTTTCTGTGTACCTGAGTCTGTCTTTAGCCCCCAGGGCCCCAGTTCGGGCCCTTGCAGCCTTCCCCCGCCCACCCACAGCAGTGCTGAGTTTGTCCAGACCTGGGGCTGGCAGTGGGATCCCTGAACCCCACGGACAGCTGGCTAAAGACACCATCACACATGCATACACACGCGTGCACACACACACACAAATGCATGCACAGATAACAGATGTACACAGTGACCCACATGCACACACACATAATACATACTCACACATGCATCACACATATATGCACATGTACATGGAAGCACACCCACATGCACGTGCCCACTCGTGCCAGCACACACACAGCAGCAAACCCAGCATCCTAGTGCTTCTTACAGCGGGGATGGGCAGGCGCACCAGGGCACACCAGGGCACACCAGGGCCCTCTTCCCTGCACCCCAGGGGCTACCAGACTAAGTCTGAAGCTGCCTCCACCTGGGCTCTGTGGCCCCAACTGTAAGGTATCTCCCTCTCCTCAAGCCTGCTCCCTGCACACAGCCACCCCAAGGTTAGACCACCTCTAAGTCCTCAGGCTCCTGGAGTCCAGTGTGGTCAGGCCACATTTACCACCACTGCACTGTGAGTAGAGTGAATGACTCAGGTCCTGCCCAACCCTCCAGGCCTCTCCTGAGCCCCGCTGCAGGGACACCTGGGTGTGGCCAGAAGGGAGTCCCTGTCACCCTCTATCCCCAAGCAGAGGCCAGACGTGGACCCCAGCAGAGCTGTGCCACACCCCTGGCTTCGCAGGCACTGACCCTGGTTTGATGCAGCATGTAAGGGGTGGCCCAGGCCAGACAGAAGCAGCACGGGCCTCAGAGCCAGGCCTGCCCCAGGGACACAACATCGGGACCCAGCTCTGCAGTGGCAGTGGGAGGCAGTGAACATGAACTGGGGCAGGACAGAGAAGGCAGGAGAAGGACTGCAGCATCCACAGCAGTTGAGAATGTGGGGCGCACAGGGCAGGGGCCGGGCAGCTGAGTCCTGCACAGACAGAGGCCTGAGTGAGCACCACAGACAGCGGGCTCCTCCATCCTCCCTGAAAGTGGTTAGGTGCTCCAGGCCACGCCCCATGCCCTCCCCACCTTGGCACCCAGAACCCAAGAGCCCTCAGCACCCGCCCAGATGGGCCGCTTGGGGCCACAGAGGCCTCGATGCTCAGGGCCACCTGCAGCTGCCTGGGGGCTGTCACTCCCCTGCCCCATCATCCTCTCCCGCCTGCATGCTCCTCCTGCCTGTCTCTCCCCACCCTGGGCCCCGTGCCTGCCAGGAGAGCCCTGTCTGAGTGTCCCTTGTGGTGGACTTAATGTAGTCAACTTGAGCCAGAATGCCCAGCTGGACTGAGGTGGTGTGACGTTGGGCATAGAGGATCCACCTGAGGATTGCTGCCGATGCGACATAAAGGAGAACAGGAACAGAAGATAGTTGCCGGCTGTTTCCCAGGAGAAGCTCTGCTGCGGCTGGTTCTCCTGAAGGGCACTCAGCTGTTCTCATGGAGGAAGGAGCTCGGGGTCTTGCCGTCATTGCGGTTGGCTGCTGTTGCTTCAGGGGAGCGCTGGTCATCATCTCTGCTGCGAGCATTGTATCCTCGTTCCAGTGAAGATTTCTTCAGCCATCATCTGCAGACACGGATGTACACGGGACAGTGCTGTGGGCTCCCAGGCCTTGATTGGCTCTTTTGGGTCTCCAGTGTCTAGATAGACATTCAGCTCTTCGTGCATTTGGCTTGTGGGTTAATATTGTAACTTATAAATGTCCTGTATTAAATCTGCTGTCTTACAAACCATTGACTCTAAGACATCCCCTAAGCACACAAGGCCCCAGCCTTCCTGTGGGAAGATGCAGAGTTGGAGAATGAGGGGCAGGCATTAGGGCACCACACACTGGTCCCAGTCCCAGCCCAGCCCACCTCCATCCTGCCGGTCACCAGGGGTGGCAGGGCCCTTCTGCCCTCTGAACCTTGGACACCTGCAGGCTCTACCACTGGGATCCCATGATACAGTTGGTCCCAGGCCGGAGGTGCAGCCAGGGGCACATCTCACCTCCCCACTCCACTCACTCCTGTCCCATCACTCCCAAAACAGGTTTTCGTGTTTCCTTAATTTGCTGTTGTAAACTCAGACCCTGGCTTCCCTGAATGTGGCTCAGTGGCCATGGGAAGGTAGTTCCCGCCCACAGAGGAAGTAGGGGCGGGCAGCTGAGATCGCTCCTTCCAGCAGCCCCAAGGCCACAGCCTTACCCACCCCCAGCTGGGAGGGCCCAGCCTCAGTCCGAGGCACAGAGGGCAGCCAGCGTCCCCTGTGGGGTCAGGACCTGCCCGCAGCTCTGGCACTGCCTGCCTGGCCGCTGCCACTCACAGTCTGGTTGGGTGGAGCGGGCAGCACACGCTTCGTGGGGTGGAGTGGCTGGGTGTGCCCCCAGCCACTAGGGGCTCTGTTAGCTGAAGCAGCGGCAATGACACCAGGATGACAGAGATGACCAGGCCACCATGACGTCCTCGGGGACCTTGGGATGGGGGACCAAGGAGGTGCCTGCAGGCTCCAGCTGGGGTGTCCACTCCAGGCCGGGGCAGTTGGGCCTGGAGGCAAGGTGAGGGATGGAGGAGACCTGCAGGGATGTGGGGCTCACAGGCACTTGGGAGCCCGAGGGCCTCTCCTATCCGCGGGAGACAGTTGGCTTTCTGCCTGGTACGCAGCAGTTGTGTCCTCCCAAGCCCCTACCTGCAGCTTCCTGGCTCCTCGAATGGCTGCATTTGAAGAGGGGCCTTTAAAGAGGGACTTACATTGAAAGGGGTCCCTAGGTGGGGGCTCAACCTGTCTAACCAATGTTCTTATGAGAAGAGGAGATTGATCGGGAGGCAGAGCTCCAGTCTCCTAGCTCCTCTGGGTGCCAAGCCTCCTGGGGAGCAGATGGAGGCTGCTTGGCCAACATCCATAAGGGTTCCCAAACCTGGTGGCCACCAGGAAGCCACCTCCTGAAGCTTTTCTGCTGTCCATCGGTCCTATTCACTTGGCATAGTGGTGTCCCGGAGGATGCCAGCAGCAGCCCCTCCTCACTCCAGGGAGCTGGAGATGGGACCCCCCACCCTCCTTCCCCTCCCCAGAAGGGCCTGGCTGCCCGGGTATGTCCCACTGTCCTGTCCACTGTCCCGTCCAACCACCACCCCACTTAGCAGGTGGCTCCCAAGGACCAGCCCCAGGCCCTCATCTAGTGCTGAGTCCGTCTGGTCAGCAGACTTTGTCGACACCCAAGTCGCCCCGCCCACCGCGGAGGGTGAACCCAAGAGGAGAATCAGTCATCGATTTTCCCTGTCTCGTGCTGTCCCCTCAGAGGCTTTCACCAGGGCTGTTAAGAGCTGCTGAGCTTCCACAAAGAACAGATTACTGCAAATCAGCCGCAGCAACTTCCTCTCCCTCCACGCCCCTTGAGAGGGGCTGGGCTCCTGCACCGCCCCAAGCTGCCCGCACTGCAGCTGCAAGGCAGGTTGTTTCTGTTCTCTGCAGCCTGGCAGGGTCAGCAGAACCAGTGCCTCCCTGGAAGGACCTGTCACACACCCGGTCCAGCTGCCCAAGGTCACTGTCCCCTC
This sequence comes from Hystrix cristata, assembly GCA_004026905.1. Taxonomy (NCBI): domain Eukaryota; kingdom Metazoa; phylum Chordata; class Mammalia; order Rodentia; family Hystricidae; genus Hystrix; species Hystrix cristata. The sequence goes on from PVJO010009910.1 coordinate 61,749, forward strand.
TCAGCCTGCTGACGCCTGGATACAACTGTTACTATGGTGCAGGGAGCTGCTGGCTGCTGGCGAGCACCTGAGGTCAGCTGGTCAGCCCCGTGTGGGTGATAGAGCAGGCTGATGTGTCCCTCTGCCTGCTGTGGCACACACTGCTTCTCCTCCGCTTCTTGCAGCTTCATCGCTTCCAAGCCCGAATGGGCCACACGCAGGTCCACCTCCGCTCTGGGCACAGTCCAACCCTGTCAGGTCCCCAGGTCCTGGGAGCAGCCCTGGAGCTGGGCAGCACCTGCCCTTCACTGCCCCTTCTGGGACGGCAGCTGCCTGTGTGCTCCCTTCTTGTCCGTGCACTGGATAAGAGTCTCACACTTGGCCTGGTCCTTCGTCCCCTCCAGAATATGGCGTGTGGGTCTGTGTGTGGCTCGCACCAGGGCTCTGTAGAGCAAGCGCGGCGCTGATGGGAATCGGGTCTGGTACTGGCCTGAGAGCCCGCTCACATGCAGGAGTGGGCGCTGCCCTTGCCCTGCACCACAAGGGGACGTCTGCTGGGTCCAGGGGCCCATCCTGTTCTATGTACCATGCAACTGCTGACCTTCTGGGTTCAGAGCCCAAAAAGGAACCAGAGACCTGACTTATACCCCAGAACCTCAGTTTCCCCCACAGAATGAAATTTTTGCCTTTTATCTAGTTGTTCTTTCAGCCCGGTGCCAGAAACTCAGCACACACATCCCTGAGCCGAACAGGAACATCTGGGCCAGAGAAAAGGACTCCAGCTGGGTACAAGGCTGTCAGGCCCATCCCAGCAAGCCAGTGTACATCACCACCATGCGGCTCTGTCTCGGCCTTAGTGAAGGCCCACAGCCGTGTCAAGTTACTTCTATCTCCCCTCCAGAGAATGGAGCAAGCCTTCCCCAGGACCAAGTTCAGCCGGCCTGGCCAGGGACATCCATCCATATCCCCAGCGGACTCTGTGGCCAGCCAGGCTGGTGGGCCCCACTGGTCAGGGGGTAAGGAGGCCAGAAAGCAGGAGACCCAAAGACAAGGTATCCCATTGCCTCTTCAGAAGACAGTGGACAATGTCACCTGTCTACAACTGGAACCAGCAGGTGGTCCCCCAGTGTCCCTGTAGTCACCTCCCCTCAGCCTATGAGGATCAAGCCAGACCACGTCCCTGTCACTTGAGAGGCACCATCTGTGGCAAGGACAACTCCCAGTGACCCAGTGTCCCAGGCCTGAGCCATCCTCCCACACGGGAAGCCAGGCGTGACCCAGCCTGCCCACCTGGCTGTCTGCGGGCCTCCATGCAGGATGAGGACAGCAGCTGTCTGCACCCCTCGGAGAGAGGAGGCTCCGTCTCAGCACAGAGAGGACCCCAAGCTGGGAGCCCAGCAGCTCACACCATTCTCCCCAGCCACGCAGTCCCCAGCGCCACCAAACCCACACTCACCCATCGCGGACTACACCCCCTACACCTGCTGCAGGCAGCGGAGGAGCTGTGACACCAGGGGCCAAGCAGGAATTCGGGGTCAGGGGAGAGGACTAATTATAGCTGAAGGATACGAAGCCAAGCAGACAGCTGTGTGCCGGGGAAGGAACACCTCCCTCCCCAACACATTTTCCAATTCCTGGGCTGCCGAGAACGCATTCTTTGACATTTATGAGGCCCGGGCTCCCCATAAACCCAGATTCCAGAGAGGCCGACAGCTGGCCTGGTCCTTGGACGAGGCCACAGGGCTGCGTTTACAATAGGTACGTCGCATCTGCTCTGCAGGGACAGGCAGCCGGGCTGCAGCCCGAGCACCAGTATCGCACGCTCACCTTGGCAACCTGAGGGCAGGGTCTCGAGGGGCTGGCAGCCCTGCCCCAGCCCAGCCAGCAGGTCACACTCTGCATCCAGTAATGAGATTAGAGGACAACTCCCCAGAGTGTCAACTGCTGTCCGTGCACAGCAGCACGCCTAAAGGACGGCTGCTGCTCCTTTTCAACTTCTCCTGCAAGGACCACTCTCCTCACATCAGAAAGCAGGTCTGGCTGTGTGCGGAGGGCTAGGGGAGGGACCCACACCAGCCCTCCTACCAGGACAGCCAGAGGCTGGAGACCATGTATCAAATCCCCTTTAAAGGACAACAGCACCTATCAGAGAGCAAAGAACTCATTACAACCAAACTTCAGAGGGGGCCAGAGTTCAGACAGGCGAGCGCCACTCTGGGGACCAGACAGGCGAGCCCCACGCAGGGGACCAGATAGGGGAGCCCCAAAGATGGATATCAGACAAGTGAGCCCAAACCAGAGCTGCCTGAGCCCCAGGGCCGCCCCACCATCCCCTCCTCCACAGGCAGGGTGCAGAGCCAGCTCTGAGCCCATGGCCACAGCCTCAGGCCCCAGTGAGCAGGTGTGAGCTGTGATCCTGACTGTAGGCCCTGGCCCAGGACATCTCCCCTTGAACTGTACCTACCACGGTTCCAGATGCATAGCACCTGACAAAAGCAAGCCGAAGTCATCTTAGCGGAAGATACCATCACTCTAAGCCTCAGGTTTCCCCCATAAGCATCTTTTCACGTCTGGCATTGAGCACACAGAGGTAGCCGCAGATAATCCTGCAAATCCCCTGACAGAGAGCTGGCAGAAACAACAGACAAGAAGATTCACAGAGACATGAGGTTCGGGTTCCCAAGCAGAAGATATGAGGTGATGGAGTTCACTAAATTTAAAGAGTAAAAATTCAAAAACATCTAGAAGAGGCTGAAAACTATAAAACATGTCAGAGAAGATTTGCGAAAGAACCAAATAAAAATGTCTATCACTGAAAATTAAATGCACATGTTTAACTGTGGGTTTTGTGTGTCTGAAGAAAGAATGAGCAACCTAGAGGCCAACCTGGAGATGAAGTCCAGGATGCAACACAGCAGAGGGACAGCAGGGGCAGCGGACCAAAGACCCAGAGGGAAACAAACTTAGTTTCCTTCTATATCAACAAACAAGCAGAGAATGCCGCACAGAAGCGTCGCGGAACATTAGGAATGGATCTAACAAAGTTATACAACCTAACAAAAAGACAAAAATTACTTCGAGAGAAATTAATGACCACCAAATAACTACAGAGAAACCACAGTGATTTTGGAAGATACCATGTTACAAAGATGCCGGTTCTTCCCCAACAGGGCTTGTTCTGCATCTGGGGACAACTTTGTCAGCCAACACCAGGCTGTGCATGGGTGCTAAGGAGCCCACGGCAGCCCAGCCAGCACCCAGGAGGAGGCAGTACGCGTGGAACTTGGTGCACAGAAATCCACGAGAACTGCACAGTGGGTGCTTGGGTGACAAGGGACCCACAGAACCACATGGAGCCAGACACAGACTTGGAAACCGATGCCCCTTGGTTTGCGGCTGTGGCGTAGCCGTGGGGAGCAGGTCATCTTTTTGATAAGGATCTTTTTGCATAGATCTGGAGCTCTACTTACACTAGGAGCAAAAGTAACTTCTACTAGCTGTAACCGGCAGGACGTAAAACTGTCGGAGGTTAGGACAGGGTGACCCCAGAATAGAAAAAGAATTTTCAAATAAGTCACTAAAAGCACAACCACAGGGAAAGGTTAATGAATTCAACCACATTAAAATTATGCACATGTACCAACTTCCCATGATGAACATAATCATTATGTACTGCAAACAAGTGCTAATAGAAATTTAAAATAATAATAAAATAAATTACAAACTGTTACCAACTGAACCACTTTTTCTCCTATCTCTTTCTGTTTGTATATATGTTCCCACAACATGTAACACTTTTCTAATATAATATATAGTTTCCAACTTATTTGTTGTCAGTCATCACTTACTAGAATGTGAGCTATGAACACGAGTGTTAAATCAAGTGCCACAGGAATTTGTTGACTAAATGAAGAAAGGAGCAAGTGGGCATCGTGACCCTAAAAAAAACAAATCAAATAAAATTAAGAAATCCTGTTGCTGGGAATTCCCTAAAAGGAGAGCAGACACCCTAAAAAACAGCCACAGACATAACAAACAGAGGTCTGTGTCAAAGGAGCACAAGGAAAAATGACACTCAGCATGGAAAAGAGAGAACCCCAAAATGAGGTCAGTGGTCTCTCCCAGGCAGTCACCAGAGAGAGAGCAACAAAGAAACAGAAGAGAAAGTCCAGGCTAGCCTGCAGTCAAGGACACGCACAACAAACCACAATAACAAGATCCCTCCACCTCGCCACCAAATTGGCAAACACTCAAACTCATGGCGACACCCAGGGTGGTACATGGAGAAGTCTCATCAACACTAGTGGCCGCATCAACCAGAGACAATTCTTTGAAGAGCAGGCAGGCGGGGCCCAGGAGACACGTAGGGCAGCGAGCCATGTGTCCTGCCAGCAGGACAAGTGCTCTCGTCAAACCCGCAGGATGCCCCACACTGGAGCAAGTCCCAGAGTGAGCCATGGACCGTGGCTGGTAAGAGGGCATCGGTGCTGGTCTACAGCTGCCACACGAGCCACACTGCAAGACAGTAGTGTTGGGACACTGTTGGAGGGCAGCACTGGCCACACTGTCCACATCTGGAAACAGCCTGAATACCCGTGGACAGCACGATGGGACACAACTGAGCAACACAGGCCCCCAGACCGAGCAAGTGACGTCAAAGGAACAACCAGACCAGGGACATCCTGTGCTTGCAGCTGGAGGGTGCCCTGCGGGAAAGAGGACCCCACAACAGAGGGCAGCTGTCTGGACGCCTTTCTGTCTGCACCCCATGACAGAGGAGAGCTTGGGGAAGCAAGACGTGAGGGGTGGTGGATTTAAAGTCTACCACACAACACCCAGAAGCCGAGAAAGCTGCTCGAGCATGATCCACAGGGTAGCTGTGCAGATGTGTGCTTTCGTGTTGCTAGCTCTGTTGCACATGTGTGACTTATGTACTTTTCCATATGTGTGTTGTATTATACATTAAAAAGAAGCAATAGGGCTGGGGATTTAGCTCAGTGATTAGAGTGCTTGCCTTGCAAGCACAAGGCCCTGCGTTCGATCCCCGGCACCACAAAAAAAAAAAAAAAAAAAAAGAAGCAATAAAACTAAAAAGAATGCTGTTAGTTGGTTCATCCTGCTCAGTTTGAGGTACAAATCACAGCCCAGTCCTCACCACCAGGGACCCCGCCTGGCCCCACCCTGGGGCTCCACTGGCCTTGAGCAACCCCAGGGCATTTCTGGGCAAGAGGACCGGCTGCCACCTCCATGCCACCCAGGCGAGGCCTTCACACAGCATCACGCAGGCCTGGGGGGGGGGGGTCTCGGCAGGGACACGAGGCGCCCC